>JANSTT010004805.1:0-29782 GCA_026745375.1 Platyura marginata
TGTCGGGAGCAAAATAAAAACAAAATATCGATTTGAGTATAACTCGACTTATACTCTTTCAGATATATTCAAAAGAACTATTTGGATGAGTTTACTTTACATTATTATTCTTTTTATTTTCGTTAATTTTATTTCAGACTGACATTTCAGAAGGATATGTGTATATACTTTATATAACATCAGCATTATGTCAACTTCTCCTTTACTGTGCAGGTGGTGCATCCATACTGGATAATGTAAAATTATTTGAAAATTTTAATTAGATCTGTCAATAATACTTTAATCTTTAATCATTATTTAATTAGAGTATAAAAGTTTCGGAAGCCGTATACAATTTTAATTGGTACAAAACAGATAATCGCGTTAGAAAAGTCATTGTTCTAATGATAATGCATTCCCAACGTGGAACCAAAGTAAAAGTACCATTTTTTGAAGTATCAGCCGCCACTTTTTTGAGCGTATGTTGTGAAAAATATATAAAGGATTTATTAATATTCGAATATTTATTTATAGATCATTAGCACAGCTGGATCTTATATTACCTTATTAAAAACATTTATGTAAATTTAAACATTTATGGTTAAAATATTATGGATATTATCAGTAGTAATATCAAAAAATTTAGCACAGAGAAAACATAAAAGTTGATCATGAATATTAAATATCTAATAGTCGTCTTATGTAAATATGTATTTTATTTTTAGAAATTTTTTACGTTTATTATTCCGTTACTAAAATTCTACAATCTACAATCTACCTGAACGTCATTGCGTCCCCTTCATAAACAAAAACCCTTTTTGGTTGCAAATTTAGAGTACGCATTTACTTTATTATAATAAATATGAAGAGAAAAGTAAAATAACTTACCAAAATTATTACAAGTTCCTATTATTCACATTATATACACAAATATTACGTATTTAATACGTAATTTTTAAATTTTTATTGCACAAATCACAAAACACTGGTTTTCTTTTTTAATACTGATAAATTTGAAATTTCTACCTTTTTTTTAATTGCAATTTATCAAATATACAAAATTCAGGGGTTGTTAATCTTGCGGGCTAAAATGTAGTACAAGCAAGTGGTCGAAACAATGTCGTAACCCATTAGAGTAATCAAGTAATGTATAAAAGCGGGTAATTTAAAATAATTTTAATCCCTATTCCAAACTATGTATATATATTAGAATATACGCCTTTTTATTTGTATCCATTACATTTCAGTTTTATCCAAATATATACCACTTTTAATTTATAAATAAAAAAAACAAATTATTTACAGCAAATACGTAAAAAATTAAAAAACCTAATAAGATTTTAGAAAGAAACAAAACTGACCATTCAAAGCGGTGCTTGAATTGAGATTATATAAATCACAGAAACTATAACAAAAATAGATTATGAAGATCTCCAAAAAATATTCATATCCATTTGGTTTCCTCTTCTGACTGTTCATGATTATTTGCTTGTTTTAGAGAATTTGATGGTGCAACATTTCGTGATGGCACCAACTGTGCATAGGACAGATGACATAATGTTGCATCTAATGGTGGATAGTATTGTCTATAGCACAAGTATGCCATAATCATACCAATCACTGATCCAACGAGTACATCTTGCCAATGATGATGATAATCACATGTACGGCTTACAGATATGACAAGAGCCAGTAGAAACGGTAACAGTGATGTACATAAACGCCATGACTGACCACGCCCATTGTCATTGAAGACATGTAATTTTCCGAATAGGTATAATGTTAAAAAGCCTAAACTGGCAAATGCAACTGTAAAATTGATCAAAGTTCGTGTTTAAAAAAAAAATTTAATTAACAATATTTACATGAGGAATGTCCACTTGGAAAACTTTTTCGACCTTCTTTAATTTCATATAGATCGCCAGTGCATTCCATGTCTAAATTTGGTTTTCCATCGGGAAAGCATCGCCAAAAGAAATCTGGACGTGGTCGGCCTACAATTAAAATATTTAACTGTAAAAATCTAGGGATCGTTGGTGAATTTATGATTACTATGCCTGACTACTATTGTATTAACTACGTGGTAAGAAATTAAATTTTGAACAATCTTCTAGAAATAATAATTTGATTTCTCAACCTCAATCGTCGTTGCACTTGAGCAGATCCATCATGGCCCATGGAACCAGAGTGTGGAACTTGCTTCCACTTGACGTGAAGCAGGTCGACTCCCCCCGATTGTTCAGGCTTAGATGTTTTTGTAGCTGCCTTTACTCGGCATTGATATGAATATTCATAATTCCTTTCTTTTGCTCCAATCTATCCCTTAACTTTATCTTCTTTTCCTATCATTATTATTATGCTATTATACTATTATTAAACCGTTTATCTGCTTAGTCTTACATTTGTTAAAATAATTTCACATTCAAAATCGCTATCTAATTTTAAATAGCTTTACATATGTTAAACATGGCTTGATGCCATAAATGTGTAATATCATTATTTGAAAATTGAATTTATAAAATATTGCATCTCTTATATAGAATTCATTAGTCAACTCAGCATAACTTATAACGCGTACGAGGAAATTTGTTTTTTAAAGATAAGATAATTCCAGGAAAGAATCTGTAGATAGCATATTAAAAACGATGACTTCCGATACTTAAGATACTTTTTTTAGTGAAAAATTAACACCCATATCATCTTAAAGTTTCCGTAAGTTCTACTCGATAGTAACACATTCAAGAGAATAAAAACAAATTATGAACGTACCAACTAGCAATTTGAAAACATCGGTAAAAATTCCATTTAATCCCATAGACAGCGAAACGGACAGGTTTGCCTGAATAAATTCGGTCCAATCTCGATTGATTGCATAAAATAAAAGGAACACAATCAACGATAAACATATTCCCAATGGCCACAGTACTTTTGCCGGTATATAAGATAATATTTGTGGATTTTTGTACAGCCATAATTCTTCTTCTTGAATTTTTCGTGTGAACGGTGTTAGCGATTCCATATGTCTGAAAACGATGGTAATCTAATATAGAATGAAATTAAAAATCGAAATTCGGAAAAAATATTTACATGAACAACAGTAACAGTCCAATTCTAATTAATATCTCAATCAACATATTGTTGGAAAAAAACTGTTTAAGACGAGACCGACACTTCATTTTTATCCGCATTTATTTATCATGACAAATAATTTAATTTAATGTTTGTTGACTTGGTATGTGATATAATTTAGATAACACACAATACTTTTATGCTTCAGACATAATCAACATCGTTCTTATGTTTTGATTGCTAAATTATCAATATGATGCGACGATGTTGACGTGTCCAAATGGCATCAAAAAGATGATGTTTTTATGGACCAGCAGACACCACTTTTACATTTAAATTGCCAAGGCGCATGTCATTATCTTATTACTTAAATTAATACATTAATTTTGTTAAATAGCTAAATATGATAATTTAATTTAATTTATGCACGATTTTTTAACTCTTTTAAGTGTAAAATGTTTGAAATAATAGTAAACAAATTGACTTGAATATTAGCACAATCACAAGCATACTCAATAGATTTTCGAAATTGTGCCTGTGCCATTTGAAGGCACTGCGGCACCAATATACCAAACCATTTCATTGGATCAATTAATCCATTGTCTTTGTCGATGGTCTTCTCATCCAATACAAATCTGTCCCCATTGATGACATCTTTAGATGTTAGAATTGTGATAAGAGCATTAAATTCTTGACTATTTTCGGTAGGCAATTGAGCTATAGATACCGATCGTGAACCTTTAATGTATCTAGATTTGGCTAAATGTAATTGCCCCACAACGGAGGCATTTTCAATGTTTAATTTACATTGAATTTCCTGTTCAATTAAATCTAACATTTCGATTGTTAATTTATCAACCAATAAAGACATTTCCGTTTTATTTGCCATTTTAATTGATGTTTTTAATAAAAAAAAATATAGTTTAATTATTTTTTAAATGAGCACTTTTTTACATAACCTCACAATAAAAATCACATGATTTTGACAGCTAACACCGTCACCGTTTTGTGAACTAAAATGGAGCAAAAGAAAAGATGTTTTTTTTGCAATTTGTGTTTATCGACCGGGGTTTAAAACAAGAAAAGATGTTATTATAAATATAAAGGATAGGTATCAAAGAAAGGAATATTGCACAAATATATAGTATATCGCTACCAAATGATACGTCTAAGAAAATTATAGACCAACCAACTGTTCAAATTATAATAATTTAATTTAATGTTACAACTTTGCCCAAATCGAATACGGACTCATTGGATTCAGACAGCCAAAAAGTTATAGAATTTATTTTGGACAATAAATTTGACAGCAAAAAATTAACAAAATCATGGAACGTGAGTTGAAGGAACACTACATGTGGATACACCGCTGGAGTTTCGTAGGATTCGAAGACAGTATGAATATAAATATGTTGGCAGACATTAATAGAATCTGTAAAAATCTAAATCGGATTTAGATGGAAACAACGACACTTCCTCGGAAGAATACGAGGTTAAAAAAAGAAGTTAATAAATTAATGAATCTTTTCTCAGTATTTTTTTAAAACTTAAGAAGTGCTGGATGTGCAGTTTATTTGTATTTCATTATCAAAACCAAAAACTATTTAGTAATTTTATCTTTGCTCAAACCCATTCTTATTTTTCAAATATATTTTGCACAATTCTCATATGTTCTTGCGTATAAAATTGAAGTAACAGTATTTCGATATCTTCATTGCATTTTAAAATTTGCTGTTTGATTATTTGCTTAAAATCATCTTTGACCCCTTTATCGGCGCCTCTAGTCCCAATTCTTCGTGAGCCCAAACTTTGTTGCGGTTGCATAAATTCCAAATGAACATCACCGCCATGTGGATACCACATTGACATAAATTCCTCAATCATATCCGGACAAATAATATAATTTGGAAATTGTAAAAACACAAAATGTCCTCTTGTTCGGATTATATTAAAAATATGTTCGGCCAAAAGTTGTTCTTCGGGCCAATTTAACTGAAGCATCACTAATAAATTGCCCAAAATTGAATCACTGCTATTTGGATCCGACATAATTTTCGCCTAAAATATTATTATTAATGTCAAAACAGGTAATTTGAAATATTTATTAATTATTACCTTTAAATTATTAACCAGCATTCTTGTACAATACTGTAAGATGGCCCGTTTTGTTAATGGTAAAAGCACCAAATGACGTCCCTGCACTGCTAATGATAAATTTTTTATCCAATGACCAGTTACAGTAGGCATATCCGATAAAATGTTCATTAATAAATCAAAGGCCTGAATCTATGAAGAATAAAATAATGAAAAATTCAACGACCATCCCGTTCCATTCTATAACATTCAATTACATTTAAAGTTGGCTGTGCTATCGTTAAACTCATAAGTCTTAAATTTTTATCAATAGTACTAAGTTGTGTGTCTTTTAGCAAATTGTGCGCTTCATCGCTGCGACCCAAATAGATGGCCAAATCAATAAGAAAACGATTTATCCAACTGGACAGGGGAATACTTCGTAGTAGTTTACTAAAATCACTTTGTAGTATTTCATTTGAATGTAATAGTTGCCAACATTGGGCAGCTGTCACTAAACAAATTGGCGTTTCGCTTGTACATGGCCAATTACCAGATATATGTGGTACCTCAATGATGGCTTCAGGTTTGCGCCGTTTAAGATCGGCCGAATTATCTAAAACAGACATTATCAGTTACTGTTTAATTTAAAATGAATTTCCCGGCATCATTGTGGAATTCCACAATACATACTTATGTATATGTGTCAGAACGAATTGGTTTTAAGGAACGTATAACGGCAACAAAAAACCATACCTTGTTTCAAATATACTATAAAATGATTATTTTTTGAAGGTTTTGGGAAATATTTTAAGAGAAAAAGAGTAAAAATTATACCGGTTAACATTTACAGCTACACTTTTAACTAAAAATAAAAATACCTTTAAATCCTTCGACCAATATATACTCAACCTCGGTATCTTCAATTGTTATCTTAACATTGTGAATATACTCCTGTAGTGCCAATACAAAAAGTATTGTTGCACAAAATAAAATCTGTTTATTTTCGGATGGACGTGGAGGGGTAGACGATACAATCTGAATTAATTTTTGCCAATAAACATCTTTGCTCCAATCTCTATTGTACGGTAAAAATGGTTCCCATTTCAATATCGTGCCACATAATTCCAATGTCTCGAAAATCTTTTTCCACGCTTCAATTATGGTCGACACTTTATCCGAATCGACATCTTTAAACATTTGGTTTACATAGTATTCCAAAGTAATGGACATAATACGATTTACTAACGCCGTTGGAAGATCGGGAGGTTTTAAAAATAACAACGGAAGTGCTTCGACCACAAGCATTTCTCGGAATTGTGGTTGATTAATTGAAATTCCCTGTATTAAAGTTTCCAGTAGTCTTGGCTAAAATAAGTAAATACTTAATATATATCTCCATTTGGGGACCCATAAAATACCGAGTGAGTTTGTATTGCTTGGGGGAATCTTTTAAGCAATAACAGAATTAATTTTGAATGTTCTAAATTGTTATCCGAGTGATTTGCAGTTAATAGTAGAATCTTGTGTTGTACATCGTATGAGATGTGTTGAAACATTTTAACGTAAAATTCTTGTTCAGGTGAAGTGCCACCTTCGGGAATTCTTAGTGCAGCAGTAAGCTGAGCAACTTCATTCCACAATTCTTCCGGTTGGTTTTGAAATATTTGAATTCTAAAATATAACAAATGGAAATATGCAGAATGATAGAATAGAAAAACAGTCTACATATAACTGAAACATTTTGCGGCTTCTTCATAGTTGGAAGCATTTTTCTCTAGGCGATACGCTTCAAGCTAAAATGCATGATATTACATAAAATTATAAGTATGTAGATATGGGTACCTGAACACCAAAATTCTTAGGATACAGTTTTTTAGCTGCAAGTATCCAAGCTTTGGCAGTATACGGATCAGGGGCACTTTTTGCTTTATTTATTAGATAACTTTCGCTGGCAACTAAATCCATTATTATCGCTTAAATTTAATAGTATTCGATCAGATAACGAACAACAATTTTCAGCATTTTTATAAAAAAAAACTCGGAAAATTATTTATTTTATTTTGAGTTTTGACAGCAGCTAAATGCTTTTCTGTTTTCTCGCTCTAATACACGTTATCTCTCTTAATGCTCGCAAGTAAATTTATAAATGAAAACTCGTTCAAAAAATTTGTATAACGGCTTTTTTTGTGAAATTAGTCATGAAGTTTAGTATAAACTCGGAACATTTCGAACATTTAGAGAAAGACATATACATCGAAATAATTAATATGTTAAAACGAGAAGGGTTATTCTTGTCAAAATAAAATAATTTTATTAAAAATTGCTGAAAACGTTCTTTTTATTGGCGAATTTAATCAGCAAAAAATAGATAAAAAAAACGTCATTCGATTTATTTAACTAAACTGCAGTTCATCTAACCAAGCAAAATCAATAGAAATGTCTGCAACCGCTAGAATTTTCGGCCGAGTCAAGGGTAATTATGTAATTTTAAAAAAAAATATTTAAATCATTATCGTCCAGACTAGCCAGCTGACCAAATTTTAATCATGTTATATAAATACATAGTGGGTTAGTAAGTGTTTAAGGTGAATGTTGCTTTTTGCAAGTTCACTGTGTTCCAAATAGATTTTAAAATAGATTCTGTGTGTATGTGAAAAGAAGGGCATTGTCGTAATCGGCTAACACTTTTTTACTAACTTTCAGATGGACTAAAATTGTCCTGTATCCGATATAATAGCTATGAATCGACACGAAAAAATCTTAAACTCAATGCTTCCAGCAAAGTAATTGTCCAAGGTTTTACTGGCAAACAAGGGACTTTTCATAGCAAACAGGCTCTGGATTATGGAACGAAAATTGTCGGTGGAGTATCACCATCAAAAGCTGGAAAGCAACATTTAAATTTGCCTGTATTTGGAACGGTAATTTTGTTATAATACTGAGAATGATAATGTTCTTAATTTGCTGATGTTCTGGTGTCAAGGTAAAAGAGGCGAAAGAAGCTACTAAAGCTGATGCTACAGTCATTTATGTACCGCCAGCTGGTGCGGCTGCAGCTATTCACGAAGCTATTGAAGCAGAAATGGGGTTAATTGTATGCATTACCGAAGGTATTCCACAGCATGATATGGTTCGAGTAAAGCATGCATTAACCCGACAATCAAAAAGTCGATTAATTGGACCAAATTGTCCTGGGATTATTGCTCCTGAACAGGTATTTTTTATTTGCATACATAATCTATCAATATTCAAAGATGAAAATTCAAAATTTTTCTTTTGTATTGTTGACTCAAAACTTTTTTCTAAGTGAGTAGTCATTGCTATATTTCTATATTTGATAACGTTCGGATAAGAATACAGAAAAATTAGACAACTTAGTTATATTTTCGGGCAAAACTGCTATAGACCGTCCAAAACAAATGTTTGACCAAAACATACAAAATGATAAAACCTTAGTCACACAGCGACATTTTTTTTATATCCAGAATTTCATAAATATATTGCTGGTTCTCCAAAATTTGTACGTTTAAGTTTAATGTACCAGACCTTTACCATAATAAATCTACTTTTTGCATTACTTTCTAAAATATGTAAGGGAATAGACAATTTTTTTGTGTTGGACTTTTTTCGCCTGTGAGGCTTTTCTTACCAGCCTAGGTATTTTTTTACTATATCTAAGAGGCCACTATTTAATATTATGCTATCTACAATGTAGAGTCTATTTGAAATTTAAAGTTTTTTCGAATTTCAAAAGGTCATAAACCATTAGTTTTTTGATTATATTTTGTCATTTGATATAAAAATCTTTTTTTTAGTGCAAAATTGGTATTATGCCAGCTGCCGTTCATAAAAAAGGACTAATTGGTGTTGTTTCACGATCTGGAACATTAACTTACGAAGCGGTTAATCAAACAACGGAAGTAAGTTATACATAAATCTATATTAAAAAAAAGAAAAAACCAACAAATTCTAATAGGTCGGATTGGGTCAAACATTATGTGTTGGCATTGGTGGAGACCCATTTAATGGTACTGATTTTATTGATTGCCTTGAAGTATTTCTTAAAGATCCCGAAACAAAGGGTATTATTTTAATTGGTGAAATTGGTGGCCAAGCCGAAGAAAAAGCTGCCGATTATTTGATGCAATACAATCAGGTACATAAAGGATTTTTTTTATTAAATTCAAAATTTGATAAGAAAACGAAAATTTTGTCTATAGGGAATTAAAGCGAAACCAGTTGTGTCATTTATTGCTGGACTAACAGCACCACCTGGTCGACGTATGGGACATGCTGGTGCTATAATATCTGGTGGAAAAGGCGGAGCACAGGATAAAATTAATGCTCTTGAGAAATCTGGTGTTATAGTTACACGAAGCCCTGCTCAAATGGGAAGAGAATTACTAAAAGAAATGAAACGGTTAGAACTCGTCTAATATTACATAGTACTTCTCCTTCCATAAAATATTTCGCCCCAAATACAATTACTTCAATGTACTTTTTTTCTTCTATGGCTATTCGACTGTACTTTATATTGATTGAGCCTACGTTTTTTCTTTAAAATTTAAGGTTTAAGAGTATTTCACTATTATGAATGTAAATTTTTATTAGGATAAAAAGTTATTGCACACAAATTGGCGAAATTTTATTTTTAAATTGGAACAACAATGTTATTGTTATATTTAAGATCAACATTAATTATACATTACATATTATATATAATTATAATTATAATATATAACAAAGGTCAAGCGGTATATTCTTTTACAAGAATAATATACCACACACAACGTAACAAAAAAATGTTTTAATTACTTTTTTTTCTCATTGTAGTTGGTGTGCATGCGATGAAATTAATAAGTTGAAATCAAAATAGTGCTTACTTAGCCGTCACAAGTTTGGTATAGAAATTTTCTGGTTTTGGTTACAAATTAATGTTTAATCGAACTAATTAACAAAGGAGACAATTGCAAAATTATTTACTAATAAAAAATAACCAAATTAAATTTCATCTTCACATAGCAAAATAATAAGAAAAATTCTATAAATAAATTAAATAATGAATTAAAAAATCATCATGTAATTATCCTTAACCGCTCTAAACAGTATGTAACGAACTATGTTTATGAAAATATTAGCCACAGAAAAAAATATAGGAGTGATAAAAAAAAACATTGAAGCTAATGGGATTTCATTATCCATTTCTAGAACAGAATAAGACTGGCATTTCAGTGGACCACCTTATTATTAAATATTTCAATGTGCGGCTAAACCGTCCTCCACCTAAAAGGAATACATTTAGTGAAATAGACCTGAAATCGTTTTCAGAATAATAATTTTGTTTGTTCCACTTAAAAACAACTAATAAATTAAAATTATATAATCATTTTTTTACACAAAATTCTTTCAGTACTTTTGTTTTTACACAATACAAATATTTACAATTATCATTATAGATAAGTATATTACTTTACATCAGGCATGTCAATCTAGTTAGTTTTGCAATAAAATTGGATTAAGTCATTTCACAATATACGTTTAATGAATGTGAATACGTCTTTTGAATTTCTCCGAAAATTCGTGATAATTAATTAATTTAGGAAATGATAAAAATGATCTCCCTATCATAATAGCATTGTTAATGTTATAAGGGAAGCGAGGAAATAAAATTCAGAAATTTTTAAAGAAAAATAGCTGAAACTTAATTTAAAATTGACTGTTGAGATATTCATTTCAATAATAGAATAAAATTGTGTTTTCAGATATTAGATAATCTAACATAAAATATTGAGAACATTTATCATAGGTAAAAATTAATTAATACATTTTACGACCTTTTCAATTATAGCGAAATTCGTCTTCATGCCTACAGCTGGTTTCACGTCTAAAATTGGTTTCAGTTGTAAAACTGTTACCACGTCTAAAGTTGTTTCCAGTTGTAAAATTGTTTTCAGGTATAAAATTGTTTTCAGGTCTAAAATTGTATCCACGTCTAATATTATTTCCAGTTATAAAATTGTTTTCAGGTCTAAAATTGTTGAATTGAAAAAATGGTAATGGACGATTCGTATCTGGTGGTAATGCATCATAATATGTAGATGTACGATGTTCCACATGATGTATCTGAAAAAATATTTAAATAATAACTATAGATAATAGAGAATTATAGATTACATTACATTACAAATGTCAATCTAAATATCGCAAAAAAGAGGAGAATGCTATTTCCTCTTGATAAGATAAGAACATTCTCTTGTTCAATTTTGTGATACCGCATATTTCATATCCATTTTTCAACATATTTGTTTTACTTACATATGTGTATGACCTTCTTAATATGGTAAATTCTGTTCTTGTTGATTCTGGTTCGTGAAATGAATCTTGACAACAGCTTGAAGATCTGCTCCGACGATCCGAGAAACTTCTATTACAATCAGTAGGTCTTCTTCGACGATAAGAGTGACTTCTTCGACGATTAGTAGGATTTCTTCTACGATCAGTGGGACTTCTTCGATGTTCAGTGGCATTTCTTCTGTATGATTTTCTTGTCCATTTAGCTTCATTATATTTACGTTCTTGTTCCCGTTGACTGCTTATAAAATACGGAATTTTCTTTTGTTCTGTAGACGAATCGGATTCCTTCTTAACCTTTGTGGCCAGTTTTTCAGGTTGTTGTTCTGTGTCCGTATCATTCTAAACAAAACTCTTCATTTTTTTAACGACATTCATAAAGAACTTCATTAAATTGTATGTTACATGAGGATGTGGTTTACTACTACTCCTATGTCTTTGACTATCACCAGAACTTGATCTTGATAATTTTCGGTATGGTTGTTGTTCATTGTTGTTATTTATTGTGATAGACGTATTCTGTAGGTGTAATTAAAATGTGAATAACATTCATATTTGGAATGAATTAGTTGAGTTTCAGATTCTTCCATCATATACTACTGTTATCTATTACATCTATTACATTATTAAAAAATATCGACGTGTTGTCCGCTTTTTATTCCGTATGTAACGATAAAGGCACTTAAATAACTTTTTGAAAGAACCCCACTGTAGGTGGACATTTTAATTGTATGTAATCACCTTAAAATTCATGACGGCTTTTTGTTCACCATATAATCTTAGTAAGAACATTGCTCAGTCTGTAGATGGGACTGATTGTAAATATAGATGTGTTTATAATTGATAATTTTAATTTAATAAAAATATTAATTCTTCAATTTATTTAAAAGACCATAGTAGGGACGTCAGAGTTCCAGCAATATGCCAGCTTAAACGAAACTGGAAACGAACGATATTTTTGGCATCTTTGGCGATTATCATTATGTCCATAAAATCTAATTCATTGAAATTAAATAAAGAATTAGAAACCATACAAGTACCAGATGCAAAAAGTTATATATTTTAAATATCCAAGATTTTGAAAAACGCCCGAAAAAAGTACTAGAATTATATGTACTGGATTGATTTAGCACTTAAATCGATTAAAATTCCGAAAAGGTTTTGGTCATGGTGTTCGTAGGAATAGGTTGATTCCCCAAATATTTTGGTTTGCCTCAACATAGATGTTGATTGAAGAAATCTTTTAAGATACAACTTACCAATCGTCATCTTTATCACTTCCTGTATAAAAAAATTAAGAAAATATCCTAATTGTAGAACATTCTTGATCGAAGAAAAGTTTTTTTGATTGAAGATATTTCGTATTGATGATCATTTTTGATTATTGATTTTTGCTCATTTTTTTTTTGATTGAAGGTATTTTGTTGATTGATGATATTTTGTTGATAGATGATATTTTGTTGATTAATGATATTTTGTTGATTGAAGATTTTACTTTATCTGTTGATTGTAGAATTTATAATTATTATTAATGTTTTTGTGTTGATTGAAGATAAAAAACTGTTGATTGATGACAAGTTTTGTTAATTGAAGAATATATTGATGATTGTTGCTAGTTGCTTTTAAACACTGATTCACAGTTTTACGGCGAAATCTTATCGTTTGCTTTTATCATTGTACTAACGTAGTACCTACCTGCTTACTTACGATAAGAATTAATAGCCCTTTAGAGTCAGAATATAATTAAATGGAACATAAGTACGATATAAATTAGTTTTATAGTTCAAGTACACCAATTGTTTGGCTTCGATGTAGAAATAATAAAGGAAAAAGTTCTACTGTGTACTAGATGTCAACTCTCATTTTTCTAAAAATTTAGAAAACAAAGATAAATTATGGCTAAAATTTTATCCCAATTATTTAAAAATAGAAGCTTCGCGATTAAACAAACCATTTATCGCTCAAATCAACGAGAACTTGAATTGTGTACATTAAATAAAGTACACAAAAGTACTAAACATCATTATTTTAATAATTTATTCCGAAAATGATTAAATTTACCCAAACGCCTTAATGCTTTAAATATTTTTTCAAAATAGATATACACAAAGTTTTGATGCGGCCTTTAACTATTTTCTTCAAAATAGATATTCATTATTGAAGAAAAACGCGACTCCTTCCATCAAGCTTTATACTATCCTAATTGATAAGTCTATTCAATTTATTTATAAGCAAAGCCTTTCTTTAAAAAATACGCCGGGCGCAAAATTACTAGGAGTCGGCCCTTCATATAGATAGATATTTTGTTCATTTTTGTTGATGGACTTTCTCACTGACTTTAGCAGCTAATAAATAAGATTTGTTGGTTGTGGACCAGTTTTAAAACGTTTATAAACCTGCATTAATCATCATTTAACCCGGAGTAGAGAATAAATAACAAACCTAGAATATCAAGGCAAAAAAAACGAAGTACATAGTTGATAACCCTGCAACATTTGTATTAAAATATATCTATTTAATGAAAGTAATTGTACGATCATTTTTTACTAATTGGTTGAAGGTTAAAATAATAATTATAATATTCTCATACAATATATCATTAAAAACAAAGGTTATACCTCAATATTTATATTAGAAGTCATTTTTGTTGATCTTTTATTTTATATAAATAATGATAAAAATAGTTGATTTATAATTATTTTACATTAAATTAACAAAAAGACGCGCACATTTAGCTATTATTGCTTAAATTCATTTTCTACATATTCTGTATTAGTTTAGAACTGTCAAAAATGCCAAGTCGACAAATTTACTTTCCGGTTGTCAAAATATAATTTGTCGACATTTAGGGTTACGACCCTTTTTACATTCCGCTAGCAATAAAAAGGGTGTTTATTTATTTGATCCCAAAAACCACGTGACTATTTTTGAAATTTTCGAATTTAGCTCAAATTAGACGGCCAAATTTACAGTAAAATTCTGGAGCTTTTAGAAAGCTACATGCGGATTGAAACAAAGAGTAAGTAATATATAAGGAAGTAACCATAATCAAAATAAGTACGTATCAACGCCTGATATAATAGCCGCCGTTATTTCTCTTAAGAGAAGGGGTTATATCCATTATAATCAATCATTGTTTTATCTAGATCTCCATGTCTTGAAAACTTACAAATTTATGAATTATTCTAATAATTCATCAAAACAGTTCAAAATTAGTTGAAATCGAATAAAAAAAACGAAGAAAAAAAACATGGGCACATGAACACAACATATTTAATGAGACGCCTTTGTTATATATTTTGAAAAAAAAAATCTCTGTTGACAGTTTGAGAGAGTTTGTTTACCTTTTTGACGCCACATAAAATGGCGATATTTCATCCCTCCATACTGCTGCACCCGATGTTGTGTGCGTGTTTATTTTCATTCAAGATATACGATGCACGCTCTCCTTTTATATTGTTTCCTCTTTGGATTCAAATAACGTGGGTGTTAGAGCGAGAAAAGCGGTTCAGTGCTGTTGCTGTCAAAATTAAATAGTTTTCTGTGTTTTTTGAATTTATCATTTATCACAAGTCTTTCTTTTTTTCCAAAAGAATTGCCCCTTCTTACACAATGGAACTTCTTAAGAAAAATTTTTTAAATATTTTAAAAGTACATTTACAAACAAACTGTCATAAAAATTTGCATACAACTTTGATATGCAACGAAATCCGTAAATTGGCTAAGCTGCGTGTTGTTGATAACAGTGAGATTGGAAAACGAGCCATGGCAGAAGGAAAACCTCCCAGATGTATTCACGTCTACAACAAAAAGCAAATTGGGTGTATTGGGGACCTAGTTCTAGTAGCTATTAAAGGCGAAAAAAAGAAAGGTGTTCTAGTTGGACTAAAACAAAATCAACTTCCTAAAATACCAAAATTCGATAGCAACAATCTTGTATTAATTGATGATAATGGTACACCGTTGGGTACACGAATACATGTACCAATACCAACCATACTAAGAACTATTCTTAAGGATAAGTCTCATTCTAAAGGACCTGATTACACAAAATTGTTAGCTATTTCTAGTAGGTTTTTGTAACATGATACGTTTATATATGCTAAATATTATAGATAATTTAACATCTTAAATATAATTGTTTATTCAAATTTAAAATATCAAACATTATTTGTGTTTATTACATAAAATAATTTTAAACATACCGAAAGTCTGAAACCATTGTCAAATAGAATCAGCTTTTGAATTGGAATGGGTTGTTTACTTACCTTCACTTCCTTGAACAAAATTCCTTGAACAAAATTGTAGCTCTAATGAGAATGTGAAAAATTACACGAATACTTAAATCGTTACATTTACTCTTTTTATACCCGTATTATGTTAATTTTAAGTAATTTCCAGGGTTTTAATCATTTGGGTTACGGAAAAAAATGTATATGACAAAAATGATAGAGAATTAAAAATCAATTATATTCAATTTACTTAATAAATCTTTGTTGTACAGACAAAGTCTCCGATAATAAACAAATACTCGTACGGGTATATTATAATTATTCCTTCTGGTTTTTACACGGTTTTTGTTCTGTACTTTATACAGAAACTTGATGTAGGTCAAAAAATCAACCATTAAAAAGTACGAATTAAAGGTTTTTTTTTTCAAATTTACAATCTGATAAAGATATCTAAGGTCATCCATCCTATTGAACTCAGCTAATTTTAGTAACTATGAGTCGATATCGATATCGAAAAAGAGATAACACAAGTTATCAACAGCAAAAACATTTGTATATTTAAAATTTGTGAAATTATATAATAATAAGAAAATAATTAAATTCGAGTATTGTCAATTTCAATCATTGGTTCGACAGTTTTTCTAGTCCGTTAGACATCACACTTTGGAATGCTCAAAATAAAAAAAATATATATATAAAAATATTCAATATGATGTAGATTAGAACAATTTATTCAGCAACTACCAAGCTAGTTTGAAAATCCTTCGTAACTAATTGTAATAGACTACCATTCTCTGGTCGTGATTGTCCATTGGTCCATTTTATGAAAAGGCTGTAAAAAATAGTTTACAAATAAATGCTAAAATTCTAAATATAATTGTTAAAAGTTCTGATTAGTATAAATGATGAAACAAAAAATCGTACTCAGCAACATATTCCAACGGAGTCCATGAAGCAAAATCCCCATTTGGCATCCATTTACGATTCATTGGAGTATCCAATGTGATTGGTAGTATGGCTACCACTGTCGAATCATTTGGGAGACCACAATCTTTACCTGCCAAAGATTTTGTAAGTTGATGTACGGCTGCTTTAGCCATTCCATAACCTAAATTAAAACCAATCAATTAAATTCTATTCAAATATCAATGTTACTTCTTATACCAATCATTCCGGGTGTTCCTTTTAGAGCCGGATTTGCTCCAGTCAATGTAAGCAATCCACCAGTTTTTAGATAATTTGCACCAATGGCAGCCGAAATTGTGGATGTCCATACACTTTGTTTCCACATTAAATCGGAATTTTTGGCCAGATCTATTATATTAACCAATTATTATGTGCGATACGATATTGTTATGAGTTATGTTGTTTACGATCAAGGATGTCCAAAGAAAGGGGGCATTGTTCTCTTAATTAAAAGTAAAAAATTTCTAATAATCCAGTTATGTATGTACCTACATTAATATCATATCAGTGATATAAACGGAGTTTTTTTGTAATTTGTTCGGAATATTGTTGAAATGAAAAAATGAAAAGGTTCTTAATTACTCGTTCGTAAACGAAAATTGTTCAGCATAACCCCATCCCCTAGAAAAAGTTCTAGACAGTAGAGTAGTAACTATTCTAAAGAGTTCCAAACCGGGTTGGAATTTCTTTAGGCAATCTATCCATCGAAACATGAACATTCCTGATTAAAATGTATATAGAAAAATAACCTTTTTTAGCATTTCCACCTGCCCAACCGCCAGCAACACATATTACAGCATCCAATTGTTCCCCATTAAGCGCAGCATTTACTTTAGATAGTACAGAGCTCTCTTGTTCAACCCAATTTTCATCCCGATTTACTAAGATGTTGACATCAGCATTTTCATTTTCAGCCATATCAATGCTTCCTACCCACTGTAAGAATAAATAGATTTAATAATGAGTAAAAAAGGTCAGTTCATCTATGGCGAAAGTTTTGATTGTCTTTATTCTTTTTTTAATTTCTATATCTCGAATGTGTACCTATTTCGAGTAATTGAATACTTTTTTATATAAAAATTAAATACACATCGATTTTCTTAAAAAAAAAATTGGTAGCTTATTCTAACAGCGAGTACTTCTACTTGTTTTAAAATTTCACTTGCGTGTTCAATTAACTGCACCATTGAATTACGTACATACATTATGTACGTTTAGGTCTAGTTCTAGTTATTAACCATGCAACTAAACAGCAACGAATCTAATCTAATTGCCTTCAAACTATTATAATAATTAATATTGACTAATTTATAATCAAGGTTACTTTTAAATGTATATAAAATATGTAGATATATATTTTGTGTTCGAACAATACATCAGAAAACTTACCCAATTTAAGGATTTAAATTGCGTAACACAGGCGGCACCCAATGCTCCTTTTCCTCCATAGACAAAAACTCTTTTTAGAGACATTCTGAAAACAAAAAAATTTTGTTACTGTTCAAAATAGTCAATAAGGTTCCCTATATCATCGAAATAATATTGGAATTACTCACCTTTCGAAATATAAATGTTTAAGTACTGAAAATAGTAGATCAATAACTTGTTGCAGAATTGAAATTGAAATGAACTTTCGCTTTTAAATAAGACCTTTATTTTTTCACTTGCGGTTGGCGGACTCTTTTATACATCATTAGCACTTGACGTAACACTCAAAATGGCGTCTTATTTCATATTTTGGATGTGCGGTTTGAACAGAAAAATAGTTAATTGAACTTGCTTTATAATGACTGCAGATGAATTCTATCAATCTTCCCTATTCCTCTTGGACGATCCACTAATTTTCACTCCACGTTAGAATAGTTCGATTTTACGAGAAGGGGGATGCTTTGCACCACAGAGGATAATCTAAAATTCTAAAGCTAAATTATTCTCAAACATTTTGCCTTTTTTTTTTGTTTTGTTTTATATATCTGATAGTCTATAATCTTTAAACTAATTCTAATCTGATAACATAAAAAGTTTTTTCTTTTTTTTAGTGCCTTACTGAATTGCGGTGGAAAGGGAATAAGAGCACACATTCCCTTACATTGGTGACTGGGGTGTTTCTTCTCTTTTCTTTTTATTTTAAATAACTGCCATTATTTTTTTAAGCGTCTTGGGCCAAGATGATGGAATCTAGTGCAAGTTATCATCATTTTGTTCTCCCTTGACGTTTAGACTAATCGATGGGGGCTTTTTTGCAATCTATAAAGGGTTTAATTAGAAGACTTCGCGTTGAAAAATCCGGAAATTTTTTAACCAATCTTTTTATATTAATCATCAAAATATTGGTATTTTTCGAATTTTATCAATCAAAATAGTTTCCATTAGAGAAAATTAATAACGGCCTCCAAACATCTTCAGTAATATGTTTGTATGTTAAAAAAAAACGAAATATCAAAACAATTAAGAACATCTACAAATCAATGTTTGAAGTTTTGAGATTTTTTTATTACATAATTTAGTTTTTACATTGTAAATTTTAAACATTCTACACGATATAGGCTAATTATTTTAAATAAATTAACATTTAACATAATCGGATATAACTTTGGTAAATTATAACAATAAAAAAAAAATACTCCAGCAAAAATGAAACGATTACAATAAGCGAAAAAAAATAATTTCGTGAAGAACCAAAAAATTCACATACGTTGCTGATGCAAAATTTTAATCGAAATTGTAATGAAAAATCTTACGCCGCTGCAAATTGTAGAATTACAAACGTTTTATAATAAACAACGTGCGCTATAAAAACGTTGAATTTATGATAACAATTAAATAAATAATAAAATACGAACTATTAAAAATCAATAGAAAACTTTTTATAGCAAGCATGAAACGAAAATAATACTGACAACGAAAAATAAAATGGAAAATATTATTGTCCACATTGTAATATAAATTGATTATCGGTTTTGTTGTCCTCTCTTTATCAGATCTACATTTAATATTTATGTCGTCATTACACTTAAATATTTTGACAAAAAAAAAACTTGCTAATATAAATTTCGAAAATGTTTAATTGATTTTGTCCTTCTTTGGCTTATCCAACTTTTTTGCAAATTTCATTTGTGTACTCGGAACACTTTGCTTTACCCCCAAGATCACCAGTTAGATACTTTCCTTCTTTAATAACAGCAAAACAAGCGGCTTGAATTTTGTCGGCATGTTCATTTAATTGTAGATGTCTCAACATCATAACGGCCGATAGCAATAGAGCGGTTGGATTTGCAAGATCTTTATTGGCAATGTCTGGTGCTGTCCCATGAACCTGAAACACAGAAAATAAAAAAAGTATTATTTTACCGAAATTACCCCATAGTAATTATTTTGAAGAAAATCCGATTTTTCAATTTTTAGTTTAATCTACGATTTTATGCTGTCATCTATCATTATGGATTTTATGTCCTCCTTTATACGTCTCGGCTGATATGATCTCGTATTACGATTTAAGTAAGAAAAAAAAGTGAGAATTTACACAGAAATAAAAATCGAAAATTAAACGGCACTCCTCATAAATGTAAATCTTCAAGCTCTCCTCAATTTCTATAAATAATTTTCCTATTGATCAATCTTTTTCTACCAAATAATTTGTATTTAAAATCTCTTCAAAACTAATTTAGACATTATTTATAAACTGTGTGATGTATTGTATTGCTATTTCTATTGTATTGGTTGCCGTTACTTACCGATTCGAATAAGGCACCATTAAGTCCCATATTTCCAGATGGCGTTAAACCAAGACCACCCACTAAACCGGCACACATATCTGACATAATATCACCATATAGATTGGGCATCACCTTTTAAAAAAAAATTAAATTAACAAAAATATACTTAGAACCAATGCTGCGCTACATAAATAAAGAATAAACATCTTACCAATACATCATATTTTCTAGGATCTTGCACCATATTTAAACAAACCGTATCTAAGTACTTTTCCTCGAATTTAATTTCAGGAAACTTTTCAGCCATATCACGACAACATCTCAAAAATAACCCATCGGACATTCTCATAATATTTGCTTTATGTACAGCGGTAACTTTTTTACGATTATTGTCTTTAGCATATTGAAATGCATATTCAGCTACTCGACTAGATGCTTCTTCCGTTATAAGTTTAATACTTTGTACAACGCCATCAACAATTTCATGTTCAATGCCCGAGTATTCGCCTTCAGTATTTTCACGAATTGTTACAACATCAACATTGTCGTATAATGTTTTGTAACCTTCTAGGCTACGGCATGGTCTCACATTAGCGTATAAATTGAATTCTTTTCTTAATTGTAAATTAAGTGATCTGTGTCCTTTTCCAATTGGAGTCATAAGTGGACCCTTCAATCCCACTTTATTTCTATTAACCGATTCAACAGCCTTTGGCGGAATTCCAAACTTTCCATCTGGATACTTAATGAAATACAAAATGAAAAAATTTTCGAAAATTCCAAAAAAAAAAAAAATACTTACTCTAACTGGTGTTACATCTACGGTTTCCCATTCAAGAGGCACGCCAGCGACTTCAAAAATTTTTTGTACGGCTGCTGAAATTTCCGGTCCGATTCCATCACCTGGGATTAGAGTGACTTTACGTACACTAGATGCAAATGACCGTAAACCAAATGATGGTTTAATTGGACAGGTCGTCTACATATATCATTGTTATGATAGAAAAATCACACATTATATAACCATAAAAATTGATTTGCCGCTTTAATAAAATACTGATAACTGCCCTAATCTATGGTTAAGAGGTTATGCCTGGTAGTCTCAACAATAGATATTAAGAGGGTTTTTAAATAATCAATTTCAATTACCAATAATACCTAGGAATTGAAATATTATTACGTAAGTATCACAAAATTAGGTTTTTAAAATGAAATTTGTTATCAGAGAAAATGATTCTAGCATGAACATTTTTTTTTTAATTTCTTAACTTATCGATACTAATTTAGATTAGGTTAAAAAACGAAATATCTAAAACTCAGATCATATTTCCAAATTGTGTTAATGATAATATTATATAAATTTCTTACGATTTTCTTGATAAAATGAGCGGCCATGACTTCCACAAGAATAAAGTGAAGTTAGCGTTGATGCATATGTGTAATTATGTAGAATTGTAGAGCCAACGCTGTAATAAGTAAAACAACCAAGAAATGTTCGATATCTCAATCTAGGCAGTGTTCGACAACGAAAACATATTAATTATATATTGAAAAAAACTTCACAAAATGTAAACTTGGTTCTAATTAATCGGTGGATTTTAATTTCAAATCTGGCTGTCAAAATAGACAATCTGACTTTTTTGGCCAAAATATATCCGAATATTTTACGTTGCTAAAACAACTTTTTATTTAATTTAAATTATTTACAATGAGTTTTATAAGCGAAATAATTGAATTGGTGAATGAAAATGAGATTGTCGATTCACGAAAAAATATCATTCGACTAATGGACGAAATCAAAAGTTTTCAATACAAAATAAAAAGCTACATTGAGGACAATTACGTTGAGTTTTTGCAAAATCTAAGAAATAATCAGCCCTTTCTAGAAGAAGGTGATCGTTTATTAAGCGAAGTGGCCTACCTGAAGCAGAACATTGATAATGAGACCAAAAATAATTTATTGGTAATTACCACAGAACTAGAACAGTACATCAGCAAACTTAATGAGGTGACACTAGAACTATGTACGTCCTACAAAATACTACGAATCGATCAACTCTTCCATCAAATAGAAAACGCTAAGAACAATAATGATTATATGATGATAATGAATCATATAGCTGATATAAGAACCTATATGGATGATCCAACCGATGAAATCTTTAAACATTTGGATTGCTTTGATAATATAAAAATTAAATGGCACATTGAACATCAAACACTTTTACATAATTTAAAACAACGATTCGAATCTTTAGTTCAATTAAGTGAAAAATCGTTTCAAAAAACTAAATCAGTTACCATTAAAGTTACAAAAGATGAAGAACTTCTGCATGACATCATAATATCACTTATGAATTCCAAATACAATCCACGACAAATGTGTTTGTTTTTGTTGGACAATGTCTTTGAGCCGATTATAACAAAGCCCGTCTCAATAGAATATATTGACAATGATGAATTTGCCACCATGACATTATCATTTAGTAATCAAGCATTGGCGCCAGATTTACGGCCAGACTATAAAATTGTCTTCAAAAACATTAAGATGACAATAAACTGCTTGGCCTACATGAACATTTCAATATCGGATGATGTATGTGTTTTTGGAATTTTCTCCGATCATATAAAAGAGACGTTCTTTAATTTACTAATAAATAAATGTTTGGCCCATTCGATGCCCAGCACAATGGATGAAATGAATGATTCAACAATGATCGACGATATTTTGTCATTTAATCAATTTCTTTGCGAAATGCTATTTGTTAAAGAGACTGACGATGAACTTCCGCAATTTGCTGGAAAGATTGGAATTTTATTTAAAAATCGTTTTTGTACAAAAATATTGGATAATGCTGTTGAAATATTGGAAAAAGATTTACATGATATGGTTTTGATTACTGATACCAATGTGATAGCTGATAGTGCCGCAATCTTTCCAAAATGTATGATATCACGCAGTATATTGGTGAGTTTATGTGAATTTTGCTTAAAATCTTGTTAAATGGTATTGAAATAATGAGAAATGACCTTTTCTTCAACAGGAACTAATTAATTTAATGGAAACAGTAATAAGACAATCAACAGTAACAAAAGAAGATGAACTAAATGAACGTTTATTATCCACCGTACCATTAATACTTGAAAGATACATAACCGATATTCCGATGCATCATGCCCGACTGTTGCAAAATATTCCACAACAAACGGCGTTGTTTCATAATAATTGTATGTACTTAGCTTTCTGGGTGATCAAAAATGGCAACAAGGGCATTGAATCATTTGCTACAATTGTAAAATCTCTGCATAACTGTGGCAATGAACAGTTTCTACGTCAAATTGAAAATCAACGAGATCAACTAATGGAAATATTAAAAGATTTTGGTAAGTAATACACAAACCACCTATTTTATTCTATTCTAATGTAAATTGTTTATTTTAGATCTTACCGATTTAGCATCTGAATTAGATGTTACACCACAAAAAGTTGTTCGCCAATGTTTGCGACAATTAGATTTACTGAAAAATGTTTGGCAAAATATATTGCCGGATGTTGTGTACAATAAAACAATGGGAAATATCCTGAATTCTTTTTGTACGGAAATTATACGTCGCATTTTAATTGTTGAAGATATACCATCGGTAGTGGCAAAGGGACTTGTTGATATTTGTGAAATCATAATTGATAGAGCTAAGTACATATTTCAGGTAATGTGTGAAGACTTTTATTTATTTAAACATTATATTCCATCTATATGAGAATGTAATATAAATTACAGGATCCACTTCAAGTATCTGTTATTGTTAAGTCCTGGACAAAACTGAATCAATTAAAAATGATTTTAAATGCATCACTGGCCCAAATCATCGATCAATGGTCTGAGGGAAAAGGGCCGCTAACATTACACTACAAAGCTGATGATGTTAAACATTTAATTCGTGCCTTGTTTCAAAATACCGATCGACGAGCAAATGCATTGGCGTCTATAATTTAATTGAATTTAAAAGAAAATCAATAAAGAAAGAAATTTGAAATTAAATTGCTGCCTTTTATCAAATATGGAATAGTGGACTGTGACCTGATAAATAAATTGTACCTCGTTTTAAAAGTAATAAATTAGAAAATCGTTGTACACTGTTAAAAATCTTATATCAAAATAATGTAAAATTAATGAAGAGCGAAAATTTTAAATTTCAACTTTTAGAACTTTTACTTGGAAAATATACATACTCGATCATACCTAGCCATAACTTTGTATTATATGCCTGCAGTTGCCTCCATTAACAATGGAAGTAAATGTAATTGATAAAGATTGTGTTGTTGTCCATGTGTTATGCAAATTATATCACCTGCTTTATTTAAATTATGCAGAGCTTCTTTACTTCTTCCTTGGTATAGTAAAATTTTGCCAATTTTCATATAGATTAAACCCAGTATCGGATTAAATGATCCAGAGTATTTTCTAAAAAAAAAAATCAATTGAATAATTACAACTTTTAAGTTAATTTTTCCAAACACCTTAAACCAATTACTAATTCATTTCCATACTCTAAGGCCATGTCCCATTTTGATACATTAATAGCACTTTCAAAGGCCATCTCTAATATTTTAACGTGCCAAATATTCAATGGATGAAGGATATCATGTTTTTTGAGAATAATATTACATACATCCAAATCTAAAAGTATAGTTAATTAAATATTTTAAGCCGTGTGACTCTTCTTTGGTCATATTATTGTGCGTATGGACCGTTAATTCATAAGTTAATTAAAAAGTACAGTACTAGAGTTATTGCTAAAAGATTGTAATAATGAATTTAATCTTATGTGGTAAAGTGAATTTGGAAATTCGCCTCTCGCTAAGCTCACATTCAGGAAGTATGTATAAATAAGAATGCACTTACATGCAATTTCCTTCATACTATCCAAATGCATTTTTGTAATCTCCACTACTTCATTATATCGATTAGTTAATTCATGTGATAATGTACTTTTACATTTGGGACATTCTGTAAGATTATTCTCTACATTTATGTATTCCAAACATTTCGTATTTGAGCAAGCAGCCGCATCCATTTCTGTGGATTCCAAAAAATCTAAAATTTTAAAAACATCCTTATAAGGACAAATGTTCCATCTATATATTGGAATTTTTTTTAATAACACTAACCTTTACACTTTACACAATCACAAAGAAAAAAATAATTCTGATTCAATTCTATTTGTCGATTATTTGTGGTGTTCAATAAATCAATGTACGATATGAAAATCTGTAAATTCAGATTAAATGTTTTAATGTTCTTCTTATAATATTTTTGCTAAACATAATAAGCTTCGATAAATATTCCTCTAGAAGATCATTGGTATCCTCATAAGTTATGGCATCTCCTTGACATGTTGACCTTGATATGAATTTGGTGTGTTATGCATTATTTACAATAGGTGCAAAAGAAAACAACACACTTGTAAATCAGTTGAGAAATTATTGATGAATTAATTATGTTATAGCTGAAATTGTAAATGAAGACAATACCAAAAATTCCACAGGAAACCTTTTCAAATTAAAAATTATACTGCCCAATATGTCTTCAATTAAAATTTCAGCTATGTGGCATATATGTATGTCATTAGGTGATTGTTTGATTATACTAAAACACATATCATTCCAGTAATTATTACTTCATTTTGTAATGATAAGGTAGACGAACTCATAAAATAACCCTACAAAAATAATGTGTACCTACTTAGTCGGAGGATCTCTAGTTGAGCAGCTTAATTTTTATACACTGGTTACATGAAATAAAAGAGGAAGTATTTTAAAATAATAACAACATGCAAAAAGTTGGTAAAATATCCAACTCAAGATGCTGGAGTTCTTTAGTAATTATCTTTGTAAACCATTAAAACAACACTACTACCAATATATGTGCATTGTATACTGTAGGATCTGGGAATATTAGTTTATTGAAATTACGTTTGTCCAACATCATCTTAACATTATAGAGAAACCTGTGACCTGTCGCTATTTTAATTCATAAACATTAACATTGGCAGAATGAATAATGGTGTGTGTATACCGTAAGATGATTTGCTCATGGGGAACTTTGGCCAAATGATAGATCATAATGACTTTTTCAACCTTTTAGCTAGATTTGTCCAACGTTTTTATATGCGTGCTGGTTTATTAAGAAGGCGTTGCGTTAGTTTTTTACATAATACAGGGTGGATACAAATTTCTGACCATTTTAAGATATATATTTAAAAAAATGAATTGCAGTATACGAATCAATTTGCATTTTTTTGAAAGTATATTAACTAGTTGAGTAAGTATTCATATAAAAATATTAGTATTTTGTATGTTTCCCGCCGTTGGCCAGGCAGGCTGATATTAGACTCGCAAAACTTTCCCATAAAACGAGCACTTCTTGTTCTGCATCCAACTTTATCTTTGACTAGATCTTTGATTTTTCTTTTCGTGTTGGTGAAAGGACAGTAGGACGCCCAGACCTCTGTTCGTCATAAACATCTCCATCGGCCTTATATGCCCACTTCTTAACAATATTCCTTGAAATTGCGGAAATGTTGACACCATCTTTGTGCAACTGTTGAATTTTTAATATCTTATCTTCTCTAGACGACATTCTTATTAAAAAGATTGATCAAATAAAGAATAAACACAGAACAGATGTGTTTCTTTTATTTTTGTTTTAAAAATCGGAAAACGTTAAATTCATTATGAAACATCAAAGCAAAACAAATTTTTTATTACAAAGGAATCAGAATCACAATTTATAATACTTTTCTGTTATTTTTTTTGCAAAAAAAAACATTAAATTACAATATTTTACAAAAAAATCGCAAGTTGATAACTTACTTCTTGTAAAAAATTAGGCTCGTCATTAAATTATTTAAAAAAAACACAAATTTTGTTAGTACACTTTAGTCTACTCTACACGGATATCCTAAAATATAAATTAGCGCGGTAATTACACAAATTTATCAAAATGGCCATGTTATAAATAGCTCGAGCTTTTTCATTAATTTTTATTATTACCTACACTAAAGCAATACAAATTCGCATCGTTAGGTTTTTTTGCGGTTCATTTATTCTATATACAGATGGTGTATAATAACAGATTGGACACGGAATTTCGGTTAAAAAGTTTGCCTGTTCGAAAAATTCAAAAATGTTCGAATTTTGTAAATAATTTGAGATTTTCGGAAAGTCATTTCCTCGAAAAATAATTAATAATGTCTAATAACGTCTATGTAGAGGTAAAACTCAAAATATGAAAATGTATTTTCGAGTTATGAGGCTTTTTGTATGCACAATTTGATTTTTCTTAGTAAGTAATAAAGATCGTCTTCTACAAAATATAGATAATTGAAAAATACATATGAAAATATAAAAAACGAGTTTTTTCCGCCACATTATTTAAATATGTACACAATAAAATTAATGTATATAGTTGTATAATAAAAGAGCTGTACTAATGTAAAAAAAGTTAAAAGTAGGTTTAATTGATTTCTGTTTATAGAAAAAGCTCGAGCTTTCCAAAACTATCAAAAAACAGCACCTCTAGTTATAAATGCGCTAAATAATAAGAAAATGTATAAAGGTGGTCAGAAACTTTTTATCCACCCTGTATATTTATTTTGTTATGTGATACTGCACATATTACACCACATACGTTACCGAGAGGCTTTGGTAACACCAATTTTGAATGAGCTATTAAATGCGTTTAGTTTTCTAGTTATACAATGTGAACGAAATGACGCGTGAAGTAAAGAAAAAAAATTAACATTTTTTTTTTGTTATTTAGACACAAGTCATTAATTTTAGTTTATAAGATTATTGCTAAAACTTATATTGACGATTCCGGACAATCCCATCCACTTAAAGTATAAATAATATCATATATAATAATATATATAATATAATCCTACCATCATACATCATTAAAATAATAATGAAGAAATATGTACACAAACCTGAGACCAATCTAATAAAGGTATATCTTCTATAGCACGAATATAGATTGTTGTTCCATCAAAAGTTGCCACCGCATTTGGTTGACAACTATGGTCGGTAATGGATGCACCAAGATACAGGCCAGTTCCAATTGAATTCATTTCAAGATCCAAAATATTAAAGGAGTTTATAAGCATCTAAAAGAAGATAGATTCATTATTTATATATTTAGAATTTGGCTACGTAAAAAGATTGTATGAAGAACTATACGTTAAGCATTTGTTTGTCTAGTCTTAGTAACTAGTGGGTTCAGTACTTTTTACTCTACAGTTAACTCATATTTGAAGTAAAATTTAACCAACTATTACTGATAGACCAAGCATGAACGGCTATATAGAAATAATACTTACACGTCCATATATATTTAGAAGCTCAGATTTGTTTGGTAATAATGTATTTCCTATTAGTTTACGGAGAACTTCCGTTAACGATTCGATGTGTTCCAATCTTTGTTGATTTGCTTTTAAGTCCAGAAAATCTAGGTACATTTTTTAATTTCCATAAAGGTATGTAGCTAAATTAATAAACGCCGAAACTTACGAGACATTAGATCTTTGAATTTTCTATATTTTTTATCTGTGTAATATCCTTTTTCAAAATCTCCACCATTGTTTAATTTTAATATTATCCTTGCCAACATACGTGCTGCGTCCGGAACAATTCTTGGAGCTATATTTCGTAAGAATACACATTCGATTTTGTGAATTGGCCAAGCTTCCTTCTGACAAACTTTATTACAGTAATAGACATACAGACAGCTTGAACATTTTAAGACCTTTCCTCTAAAAATAAGTTACAAAGAACGTTCATTAATTATTTATCGATTTAAGTAATATTTTCTTACTCATTAAAGCAGAAATCACACCTTTCGGTACGGTATTTTGATTTCAATGCGTATGCAAATGGTTTTTCGGTTAGTAGTAGTTTTCCCCTTTTAACTAGATCGTTTTGGTTTTTCATGTTGACTAATTTGTTTTTATTTTTTTTTTCTATTTATTACCTGTAGCCTGTAAATATTTATTTATACTTTTGGAATTTCATTTAAACAAGCCAAAACTTTGTTGGTATAAATATAAATAATCTATAAATATCTTTTTTGCTTGTGTTGTTTATTTATCAAGTTTATTTATAGATAGACAATTTACAATACCAAAAAAACACATATGGACAACTAATATATAACATCCCGATAGTCTTACCGAATCCATGTACTCACATCTAACAACGAATAGTATTCAAGTAGCTAATTACGGATTTACGGATTACGGATATTATTATTTTCAACAAACTTCAAACTTCAAAAGGTTTATTGCAATATAAAAAATAAATTTGACAGATACAAAGTTTCTTATAACTAATTT
>JANSTT010004816.1:0-29776 GCA_026745375.1 Platyura marginata
ATATATCCCCATATATGTATGTATGTATGTATATGGCAACAATATCATTTCGTCTATATATATAAGATACAATGGGGGTATGGAACTATCATGTACAATGTGCCAGTCGTAAAATGTTACACCCAAAACAACAGAAAAGTAACAATGGTGATGTATTTTATCGGTCGTTGTCTATTACAAAACTCAGTCGTGCATTCCATAAGGATACCATTTGAAATGAATACAAATGAATTAGGGATTACAGACACACAGTGTTTGCTATACGATCTATGGTGCACAGCATCCATACTAACTAAGCGAAAAAGTTTCTATATCCCCGATGGCAATTAGTGCAGCAGTGCCTAATGACTTTTCTTTATTTTTTTTTCTTTTCTTTTCTTTTTATTTTATTTTCTTTTCTTTTTTTTTTTCTTTTTTCTTTTCTTTGTAAGGATAAAAGTAGGTATAAGTACATTAACATTATTCTTATCAAATAAAATTGTAATACTTAGAGGCTAAGTATTTAATAATATAAAAGTTTTATTGCCAGAACAAATTTGAATAGTGTACTCTTAACAACAAACCGGACAATAAAAAGCTCATAAACCACCTTAATTTCCTTTTTTGCCAACCAACTCCACAGTATACTCGTCGCCAATACTACACATCCTTCGTAATTTTATTTTCTTTTTTAATTCTGGAGGTATTTCTTTTTCAACCCTCTGAACTGCACTGTAATAAATTTATTTATATACATCTATAATATATATATATATATATATATGCATATACATCTCCTCTCCAAGTTAACGGCGTTTATTCATTCTTTTCAGGACAGTGGTTCTCAATCATTATTTTTTTGAAGGCGGACCCGAATTCGTGCTTATTTTTTGATGGAGTAATGAAACTGTAAAATATCCGAAGATCGGAAGAAATCTGATGTGTCGAGAAGAATCCAGAAAACATGAAACACCCGCCTATGGAATGCTAAGAAATATGTGGAACGCTCCACAAATCTCCAGAAACCTAAAATTGAGGATTTTCCGAACTAACTGTCTGACGATTTTACTATACAGGCTGCTAGACCTGCCATAGTAGGTGTGAGGTGATCAGACAAGGTTAGAAATGAAGAACTATGAAAAATGATAGATATGGAGAAGATTGATGCTCAGATTCGTCGAAAAAAATGGAACTGGATCGGACATACACTTCGAAAAATTAGGGATGACATTGCACGCGAAGCGCTAGAGTGGAATCCCCAAGGTGCCCACAAAAAAGGATGACCCAGAAAAACGTGACGCCGCAAAGCTAATGAAGGACGTAAAGAATGGATGCTAGTCAAAGCTTTGGCAACCAACAGAACGCGATGGATGGCCTATGCTCCCTCGTGGAAGGGGAAACGGCCTAATGATGATGATGAATAAAAATGCGTTTTTTTACTATAATTTGGCCTCTTAGATTATATGGGAATCGAAGAAATATTGTAGATTATATAGAATCGAAATTAGGAGCGTCGAACAACTTATTCGAAAACACTTTGTAGCAATAACATGTCACTTTGTCACTTCGACTCGATATGGATAAGAATATGATTGGAGACGAGATACATGGACTTCAACATATTTGTTCTTGAATAATTTTCTAAAATGTCAACTAAGAAATTATTTTTGGTCTAGAGGTTTTCGAGAAAAGAGTTCTGAGGAGTATTTATGGAGCAACAAGAACTGAAATAATTTGGGGCATTTATTTACAATGTGTGGACCATTATTTGTTCAGCCGCTCCCCAGTCCCCAGATGGTTCGTATACACTACCAGTGCATCAGCCATCCACATCTACCCACTACGGTTCGGGATCGATTATGATTCTCCAGTCGTGAACTCCAATGCACTCCAAGGGCAGAGGAAGATCAAGGATAAAATCAATAAATAGCATAAAGAGAAATGTAAGAAAGCTAGGGGCAACAAATTGGTGGAATGGAGCATAGGACCGAAATATATGGAAGTGTTTTGTAGAACAGGCCAAAATGATCACCTTACATTGCAGCGCGCTACTGGAAGTAGAAAGACCACTAAAAAATCGATACCTTACATATTTGACATATCTTTTCGTATTATTCCGCTTTAGTCATCCCTCAATATTCGGCACCACTGTTTCGGGAAAATTTTATATAGCTTTTGCTGGTACCATTGTGCACATTGTGAAGAAGGACCAAAATCTGATTGTTCTCTGTTTATACACATGCGAGACAATTGTATTATAAAAGTTCCCTTTTTCCATTATTTAGGAATAAATCCAGGGGCGGAATCAATCTGTGAAACTGGAAATGGGCGTACAACTATTACCAAATGACACATTGTCACAATCCTTTTGTATAATATATCAGGATGTTGTGTCGTGTCTTTGAAAATTGGTAAAAATGAAAAGGGCGAGTGAAGAAAAAAAAAGAAAGAAAGGATTTCATTAATTTAATGTGTGTTTGGCCCTTTATTGGAAATGTACGTTTTATCCCTACAATGCGTTCGAATTTAATCAATATAAACATGACATTTTGATTATGCATTTTAAGGACATTTACCAGATACGTTTTTGTCGTCGTACTATACAAAAAAAAAAGATTTGAGTTCAAGTTCAACAAGAAAGAATTGTCTAAGGATTTATTAGACATAACAGCAGATACTAGAATAGGATTCACTGAAAATGGGTATAAGGAGATTAGGAATATTTACCAGGATATATTGATTGAGAAACCTACTGATAGAAGACGTCGCGTCGCGTCTTATATATAGAAATAAAATCAACAAAACTGATTTTTAATAAAATAAATAAAAGTATAGAAGGCGATAAGGAACGAACTGAGGAACTGAGGGGCAAATTTCAGTGTTTTTGGATTATTTTTGTTAATATTAATATTAATTTGTGTACAATAGACGCGCGTGAATTTGTGCATTGCGCCGGGGGAACGCAAACGGTATTAATCGCTGTTCTAGGACTACACAATAAACTGTCAAAATTTAGCCGTTTAGTTTCACGAGAAAGACAATGGTGCTAATTTCTACGATGAGTATTAAGGGGGTTACAAACGCCGTACTGAAGTTATTAACATCATACGAGTTTTTCTGTAGAAATGTCCGACATATTACGTGTACTGTGTACATAATATACATAAATACATGTATAATATACATACCAGTGACGTCCGGTTCTCGGATTCAACGGATTCAATGAATCCATTGTAAATTACCCATATAATCAAAAGTAAAACATTTTTGCAGTAATGGAAAATTCGCTTATCTGTTTTTTTTTTATTTACACAAATTTTGATATAGTCACTAGAACATAATTGCCTAAAGTTATGCAATAATATAGTTAGTGCTAAGTTATACGACAGATTCAATTTTTAAATTGAGTATTCCTATATACATGTTTTCAGCAAAAAAGAAAATAGAATTTCTATAAATGGGTAAATATGCGTATAGGAGAGATTTTACTTCGATAGATTCAATTCCGTTGATTAAATCATTGCGTTGAATGTTGAATATATGGAATTGTTTGCTTAAGTAGGGCTCATTTTCAGCGAAAGAGATAGGTAGTTAATAGAATGTTGTTAATATATGCGTATAGCAGAAATTTTACTTGGATAGATTCAATACCATTGGTTGAATATATGAAATTGTCTTTTGAATCCCTATCACAAATTTTCACGCGACGTCACTGATATGTATCATACTCATTCATAGATCTTCCATGTACATTTATATTTATATGCACTTTTCTATGTTGATATCAAATTTACATTAAATGCATGCATACTTTAATGTACATTACCTAGAGGTATAAGGAACTGTAATTACATTTTATCTAAACGAAAGTGTAACTCCCATTGCAATTATTTAGGTTTTTTTTTTTTTATTTTTCAAATTCTCATTTTATAAGAAAAATCTTCTTTCCGAATCTTAATAGACTTCCAAAACGATATCCATCCATGTTGTCAACTTAGAAGGATTTATACTTGCAGATAAAACGTTGGCTTGAGGGTATCACAGAATTGAATCAAATTACTTTGCGTATCTGCTGCAATGTTATTTTATTTGGCTCGTTTTTTTTTTTTTTTCTCTCTCCAAAATTTACGTTGTGTGAATTATTTGGCATTTTTCATTGTCTCTTATTTTTTATTTTCCCTTTAAAAAAAAAAAAATTGTTGAAGAAAAAATATAAAAAAGGGAGAAAATACCAATCAGCCAACAGATAAGGTACGTGCGTTTCTATGTATATTATATACACATTTTCCTACAGACAGGATAATATATAAGCCATAAGCTCAAAACCGATAAGCCAAAGCAACAATTTCAAAATTAATATTTTGAGCATACACAAACTGACAAACACACACCCATACACAGTGCATCTATGTAATTTCTATCGTTTATCCTTTAAGGGATACAATATTTATTATACAATTCAAATGAGGTATTTAAATGAAGCGTCAGGATCTGTTTGGCATACCTAAAAATGGCAACGTCAAACGTAGACAGAGAGAAAGAGCTCTCCTACCTATATATATATATATATATATATATATATATACTCCAATCCCCAATCCTATACGATTGTATAATAACCATACTACAGATCTCCGTATATATTCAAAAGGGAAAGAGCACTGAACAAATACAATATCATATCATAATATTAGCTTTTCCTGGATGATAAAGTACCACGAATGAAAAGTTTAACTGCTTCGCACAGAAGAAGCCACCACACACATATACCACACTTTTCCAGGGGATTTAAGCTTTTGAATGGGCCATTGGGATTATATTGAATATTATTATATTTGGGCTTTTAGTGCGAAGAGAAAATTGTATCCATTTGTTTTTCGGGTTTTCTGGAGCACTTAAATGTTTGTATTTTAATGTAAATATTACGAGAAATTGCTAGATTTAGCTGCCTTAATTTTTGAAGGGGTGGGGGGGATGAGGGCGATGGAGGTATAGCACAAAGATTGTGGTTGTGGATGACAGGGGGGAATTATGGAGGCTGCCATAATGAAACGCAGAGGGGAAGTCCCTTCTGTACATCGTCTAAAACTTGTACAATGTACAATATGGTTTGCTCGAAATTATGATACATTTTGCTCTGCCGTTTTCATTTTATATTTTTATTTTTTTTTTTATTTTTTTTTTTGCCAAACAACACATTTCAAATTTATCTCTTGGGGATTTCCAACTCATTTCATTGTGGCATAAATATGAATATTTTGACTATATAAGCAAATTGTTGAAGTCGCAATTTTCTTTAATTGTTTGAGGCAATAAAACGTTTAGAATAATTACTCGTCATTGCTTATTGTCACATTTTCAAATGTATTTTAGAAATTGTTTTTATTGTCTGTTGGGGATTAATAAGAGGCCAATTGTGTGTATTTATATTAGAAATATGAATTGTTAAAATTCGGATGGCTTTTATTTGTATTCTAAAGAATTAGCACATAATATTTTAACTTTAACTTATGGCTGCTAAATATTTAAAAACAAAAATTAAGCAAAATACAAGAAATCTTTTCTTTAGATAAATTTATAATGGAAACAATTTATGGATTTTAATTGTTTGATAAATTTTATAGAAATTAATTCAAAATGGGAGACATTTATTTTTTATTTCAATATTAATAATTTCAAAAATAAAAAATATATTCCTATAAGGATCCAAGGACCAAAATGTTGAAATTTTTTTAACCCAATTATAGGTGTTGGCAATATTTATGTTATTTATTCTTATATCATTAATTGAAAAAAAAAAATCAGCCATTTATCCATCGAAAAATTGGTTTATAGCATACCCCCAATTTTAAGTTATTGATTTTCTCAATATTTTGTTAGAAAAGTAAAAAAAATTGATAAGACAAAAAAGATAGGAAATAAAATTTTACTTAAAATGCGATTATCTTTATAAAAATATTTTAATAATTAACTGAGTTATAAGGATTTTAGTAAGAATTTCAGGGGTGTAACTCGAAATAGGTACAAATAAAAACCACACTACGTTACTGAAATCAAAGCTAGTATGGGACTGATAAGAAAAACTTATACGTCTGGCAAACACCAATAAAGCTAAACTATTATGGATACCAGGACATGAGGGGATCCCTGGCAATGAAATCGTTGATACCTTGGTCGAAAATCCAAATTTACAGGCCCTGAGCCTTTTTCGTGACCTCTTAAAGAACACAATTCAAGCGGAAATCAGAGTCTGAAAAAAAGGATCGAAAGCGGCTGTTAATGGGAATAGACCCCAGGTCACAGATATGCGAAGAAGTTTATTCCCTTCCACTCGCGACAACACTATGATGGGCTCTTCACAGAAATAACTTAAGAACAATGATAAAGCCCTTAACTGATCACTACCGATTGAGGTACCACCATAACAATATTGGACAAGGACAAGAACCAGAGAGCTCCCGTCGTTTCTGATTTAAAGGAAATGAAACTGCAGAACAGATTCTATGCGAATGCGTTGTATTAGCTCCCAGAAAACTGTAACATCTAGGGGGTATACTTTAATCCCATTAGGGATTCGGGAGAACAACTCCCAGCACGTGTTGAAGCTCATTAATAGTACTGCGCTGTAGGGTCACATTTGAAATATGAATACAGCAGGGGACTCACAGAGACCATTTATGGATTGGTGGATAATACTCCATACTAACTGGACTCCCTGAAACTTTACATTCGCATTTTGAATTCTAAAAAACCGATGATTTGTTGTTTTTTTTGTTTATTAATATAAATTATTTCTCATTACTACAAATAATCTCAGACGAATCATTAACTTTGATCAAGTAGAAATAAATTCAAAACACAAGAACCACATCTGTTTAATACAGTTTTTCAATATAACAATTGTAATTGGTATTCAAATTTAGGCGACATTTATATACAAACGGACCAGTTAACGTAAGCGAGGAAAAATAACGATTATTTTAAATACAGTATTCATCAATAATGTCGCCTAATCTCCGTTATTAAAACTTTTGACAAAACGGAATTAAATAAAAATTATTCAACCCAAAGATGTATATAATTTTGTAATTTTTTTAGTATCACTTTTAACACAGACGAAGCATTCCTATAATCGCTATCTTGATTGCATCAATTTAAACTAAACAACAAAGTTTCATTCCTTAGAAATCTGCTTTATTTCAAGCTTCATTAAAATTCACCCTCGTCGCCACGCCATACAATATAACACAAGTACACCAAAACCTCGTCTTATGCTATCAGCATACGTTTTTTTTTTTATTTTTTTTTTTTTTTTGAATTCATCTTTTCATCGTACGCGATGTATTTATGCTTTATTCTTTCGATACGCGTAATAACCATTTTCATATCTCGTAAAAAACCGCGAGAATTTTCCACATGCATGCTACGTGTAACACAAGAAAAGAAGGGCTTTTTCCAATTTTAAATTTTTTTTTATTTTTTTTTTTTTTTTTCTTCGATTTTGGCTGACTTGAAGTGGGTTGGGTGAAAAAATTTTATTTATTTTTTAGTGAAAGATTTTTATTTAAATTTTGTTTGTTTGGGATATTGAATTAGGCACTTTGGTTTTGGAATACATACTCGTACATATATAAGTAGGGTTAGGGTATACTGTTTTCTTTTTTTTCTATTCTTTTTTTTTTTTTTTGAAAAATTACTCAGCGAAATATTCATATAATTTTTCGCTGAAATGCCAGTTACCCTTTATTAGGTTTTCCTTTCCATTTTTGTTTGTTTTTTTTTGGTTTATTGCTAAGAATATGGAAAGTATTATCCTTTGAAATCGCATGGAAAATGTCTAGAAATTGTTATTATAGATTTTATCAAGCTTTTTTTTATGTTGAATTTATTGTAAATGAAATTTGTCGAAAATGTGAGTTTAAATCGAAGTACGAGTATATATAGACATAGAGAAGGAAATCTTATTTTCATATTATTTGAAGCAAAGCTTTTTTGTTTTGTTTTTTTTTTGTATGCACTTATTTTCTTCTAAATTTAGGCACAGTGTTATGTGATGCAAAATAACCTGATTTAGTTCGGAAGTAGGAACAGAAGAACTTTGTTTATGACGAATAGTGGATAATTTTTCTGATATCAAGATCAATCCTCTTTTTGTATGATCGACGACATTATACAGAAAATTTACACCTAACTTGAAGATGATTAATTCCATTGAAAAATATCAACACCCAAAATTTAATTATTTCCACCGACATGGTTGTTATTTGACAAAAAGCCCTAACACCTAACCTTCATTTTTCAAATTTTTCTGGTGAGAAAAAAAACTAAATATTTTTACATAACAAAACGTGAAATTTAGTAAAATAGTGTTGCCAGATAGTGTAAAATATCCCAAATCATCAGATTTCATTTTTGTCAAATGTTAAATAATTCAATTGGTAATGTTAAGAATTTCGACATAATCGATGAACATAAAAAGGAAATTGTTTAAAAAAAAATTAAAGCTCTGACTTGGCGCGCTTTTTAATTAAACAATTCATTATCAGAAACTAGTGGGGTAATTTCTAAAATGATTTTTTTTAAATTATTGTGCATTAAAATAAAAAATAAAAAATTGGATTTGGATTTTTAAGGGAATTTGATGAGCTTTTAATATATAAAATAAAATTTTTTGGGTTTTCTTGGAAAATTTAACAATAAAAAAAAAAATTTAAAAATTTGATATGAAAATAATCAAAAACGAAAAAAATAATAGGTTGTCCTAATTTTTTATAGCGTACTGTAAATTTAAAGAAAATCAACACTAAGTAATCTTATTGATTTCTAGAACAAGCCATAGTTTATTAAAATTTGTTAGGTTTTAACGGAGACAATAAAATATTATTTGTGTCAAAAAATGGCAAAAAAATTTTTTTTTTGAGTCAAAATGTATCAAACAAAAAATAAGATTCGGTGGAATTTTATTTTCATCCTAGTAGGCAGTAATTTTTAAATTTTTATTTTTTTTAATTTTTTTTTTTTGTTATTTTTCTGTCACTACTACTTACCAAGGACAACTCGTAGAAGCCCTTTTTGGTATTGGTATTCTTCAATTTCCTCGGATCTGAATATTCTGCATTCATTTTTCTCATTTTGTTAAAATAAATTGAAGGTAAGTTATAAATATTATTATTTTTTAAATTAAGGGGCATCACAGGACATCGTAAATTGTTTAATTTAAAAAAATAAAAAAAATAAAAAAAATAAAATTCTCCCTTAGCAAAATGAAAAAAAGAAAACTTCTATGAGTGCCCTGAAGATAAAATTAAAATGAGCAAATTTTTAATATTTTTTGAGGCCGGGGGAAGGGGCCTTGAGCCACATTTGCATTAAGGCCCAACATTTCTACCTACGCCACTGATAGAAACATAATATTATTCTCTCAGTATTGTTGTTCACTTGATATATGAAAATTACCAACCATTTGAATGGCGGAGTAAAGTTTTGTTCCATTTTCTTTAATAAAACAAATATCTGCTTACTATTGCTTATAATTAAAATAAAGCACCTCTCCGAACATTTAGTCACAGTATTATTTAAACAGCTTAAGTGCTCCATTAAAATACTAAACACAACATATAACCTATACCTTATTATACCATCATACTCTGTCTATATATACTATCTACTTGTCTCTCTAGTGAAGGAGTCACATAATATGTGAGTTTTCTAGGATATAACTAAAGAGATATGCGGAAAATCGAAATATATATTATACATGTTTAGTGTTTCCCTACCGAAAAATAAAGGGAGAAAAGGTAAGTAACTGTCTAGGGACAAGAGCACACTGAAAATCGGAGGCTTTTATTACAGAGACAGGTATAAGCGTTCTTGACATAAATGTATCAAATAGGCTTAATCAAAGTACGACATTTATGTTTTGTTTTCGGCATTCATCTATATTTTAAATGTCTTTTATGTATAAAGAGGGGTGATATTTAGGTAACCTATAAGAAAAGAGATGTGCTTTATCAGTAAAAATAAATTTTTTTCTTCTTGTTCTTATAAATATGGTAAAATTATAGGGAGAGCCATTTCGGGCATTTGTTCAAATGGTAAATACAACTTTTTGTCAAATTTATTTCATTTGTTACATTTATTACAAAATTTTAGTAAAATGTAACAAATTCAATGTAACATATTTAATGCCACATTCTCGTCGTACGTTTGTTAGTTGTTACCCCCCCCCCCGTTTGACTTCAGAAACAAGCGAAACGAACATGTTGCAGCTTTATATTTATGATTTGGCCGAAATCGTAATTAAAGACGGTCGGGACCTATGTAGACTTAATTTTTGATGTCAAAAAAGAAAAGAAAAAAAATTTATCGCAAACAATTAATTTGGATTCATGGAGGATATAAAAAGTGACGTAATTTTACTATAAAGTTTATTGGCAGCTTAAAGCTATTTTTTTATGTTCCATACATAGATTCACACATACATACATACATAGATATAACGGTACGTGGGGATTTTGTGTTTTTTTTTTATTATTTAATATACTTGCACGTATACACCTATTGAATTGTATAGAAATCATATATTTCTGCGTGACTTGAGTTACGAATCATTAATTTTAGATAAATTTGATGAATTGCTTGTGCGAATTCTTTTTTCTCTAAGATTTATTTCTATTCATCGTAGGTATTACATAGGTATAGGTATCTAAAGTAACTTTTTCAATGGCAATCTTTTGTTCTGATCGAGAAAATCGTATTTTTTTTATATTTTTAATGGATATTATTTGGGTGAAATGAAATGGAATTATTAATTTATGTATGAGTGTGGAACTGTACAAGTATATTTGTACATTATGTATACGATGTATGTATATGATCTATTATTATATGTATAGTATAATGACGCAGTACTTGAGTTACGCGGAAAAAAATTGCGACAACGCTCGAGTTACGCGGTACTCGAGTTACGCAATTTTGAGACAATTTTTTTTTTAAAGAAAATATAAGATTGTAGAATGTAGATGAATGTTTTTACATAAAAAAGATAATAGGTATTTCACAATATTTTGATATACGTAGTGCTACTGACAGAGAAAGTTTGCGAGTAAAAAAAATATGTTTATACACATTTCACAACCTTTTAAAATCTATTTCAGTCCAGTTTCAGTGTTTTTTTATTATTTTTTTTAATGCGACTATGCAAAAAAACAAAAATAACCCAATTTCTTGGAAAATTTGTACTGACGAACGAAACCTTCTCTTTTGTATGTGTTTCTAACTTCAAGTTACGCGGAACGCAATATTGTAGTTTGGACTAATCCTGAGTCACGACTAACGCGGTTTTGACCTGCGCGGAACCAATTAACCGCGTAACTCGAGGGATGCCTGTATTATTTTGAAATATATTAATTATAAATCTCTAACTAGAATGATAAAATAATTAACAATAAATAGCGGTTCCAGTTTCAAAATTGGATATCACGAATTCGACTGATTTGTTTAGGTATTTAATTCGGCCTAATTTATCAATTATTTTTTTATTTTTTGATCATGATAATGATGATTTTACTTCCTTCTACGTATATATGTATGAAATATAAAGAGAAAGTGTTGGTTTCATATTTTTTTTGGAGATATGCTACCCCTATCTCCACCTCTGCCCCATTACAAAATATATATACTAAATATGTATTTATACATCTAGATCTAGATTCTAGAAAGTTAAAAATGTATGTGTAAATTTGGTTAAAATCCGAATCTAGGTGTTGGGACCAAATTCGTTTTCTCCTTCTCTGCCATACAACTTTTTAATAAATAAAAAAACAACACATAAGAGGAAGTTTGCTGGTTTTCCTTGGCAGGGTTTTTTTTTAATATTTGATTTGAAGTTAACACAAACAGAATTAGACAAAATAATAAAAAAAAATTTTTAAAAACTTAAAATTTGAATTTATCTTATAAATTTTTTAAAGTAGTTTTTAGCGGTTTTCCCTTAAGATAAAATTAAAATAATTTCATTTATCAGAATTGCACAAATTCAAGCTAAAGTAGACTTAAAATTATGGAACAAGTTTGATGCTAACTCTATTTTTAACGAAAATTGAACACAAATTGAAGATCGTAATAAAATCATCTTTTGACAGCAAAAAAATCGCCAATTTTTAACTACTCCTTTATTCATTTTTTTTTTAAATTTAACCATTAGTTCCTAAACATTGGCAATACTGGCTAAACAATAAAAGTTTCGACAGGTTCTACATAAAACGAGAACCATCTGTATAAATATACCTATAGTTGAACAACTTTAAACGGTGAGTAGATCTTTTATCTCACACAAAATTTACAATATTCTCCATTCTTTTTGTTCTCCTTTATGACAGAACCACAATCAATTAGCAATGTGATAAACATTTTGTTAAGAAATATGCGAAATATGGTTCCGTTTCAAAGTTGAACAAAAACAGTGCAAATCGATTGTTCTGTTTAAATTTAATGAGTCCGATGACATATTTTTTGTTGTTTTCATACGTGTATGAAATTATATTTGGACTAACAGCGAAAATAGAGCTAAATAAAAAAAAATCAGTTTTTCCTACAAATCAATTTCTTTCATATTGCCATCTAAAGTCATGTTTTTTTATGTCTTCAGAACACCATAAATAAGGAGACTACGCTAACGATGCAGGTACTGTACTAAAGCACAAAACAGTTCAATCAAATTAAATGAATTTTGTCAAATGGATTGTGTCCGCCTATTATTGATAATTATCATAAAATTATTATAAAATTGAGTTAATTGAGAGAAATAACTTATTCTCCTCTATATTAGACATAAGCACAAAGCAGAATGATATTAGCCTACATATACATAATTTCATTATTTACAGTAGGCTTATAATATTTTCAATCAATCAACCGGAATATTATCCAAAATGTTTCCACACATTTGTTCCACTTTATAATAAAATTTCGGACAATTTGTTACATGAGTTCTTATATATGTACGATTGTACGTACATCTATCATCATTAAGGGACATATTTACAAAAAAATTCCAATTAATTTAAAATAATGTCAAACCCATCCTAAAAATGAATTATTAAAAAAAAAAAAAAAGAGTTATGAGTTATGTACATATGTAGGCTTTTGTTTTCTACATTTCAACAAATTTTGCCACTTTCAACAGAAAATAAACTATAAAACATTTCCTTTCGAAACCTTTTTTTTCTTCTTCTTCTTCTAAATCGCTAAAACCTGATGTAATTTATAGCTCATGAAATTCACCATACCACACCGACCCCCCACCCCCTAGAAAATAAAAAGACAAAAATATATATCCGAAATGATTAACGATCCAATTCCCAGATGTTTTCTTATAGAAAAAATAAAGAAAATTTTCTTGACTCCGAAAATAATCAATAATTTGACAGCTGTGTCTACCATTACCGATAGAAAATGTGTGCTAACGGAAAAACTCTAGTTTAATGTAACTGAAACAAAAAGAAAATCAAAAACATCAAAACCTTTGTAACAATACCCAAACCAACCATAGAGAATATAACAACACCAATAATTTATACAGATTGAAGATAATTTTTGTTCTTCTTCAATCTACGCGTTACATGTACATTCTTTTGGCTTCATTTAGATAAGAGAACATTGTACAATGTACACCTCCTAGAATCACCATCATTTTACCTTTGAGTTTCTATGTTCCACCTAAATATATATAAAAAAAAATGTTTTTTTTTTTTAAAAAGATATTTCCCACTTATATCTCTCTCGCCTTCCCTTTTGATAGGCCAGTAGTAGTATAGTTACTGCTATATGTATGTAGCTAGCTAAGGGTGCAAAGAATAGCAAAACATAAATTGCCATAAAATATATTTTTCTTTTTTAGGAAATAGATTAAGATATGTCTTTATAGGTCCATCTATGTCAGATGGTCAATTGGATATGAGATTGCTTACGGGCCGTTAGGTTCGATAAGCACTTTTTGAGTTCAAAACTTTGTGCTTGCAAAAAAAAAAAAAACTGTATGGAAGTGTTTTTCTTTTTTCTTTATTTTTTTTTTTTTAAAGGAAAACGGGAAACATAATATGGAAAATGTATACCAGATATGGGTGGGCAAGCGGTAAGGAAGGACAGAATGAAATGGACAAACGGGGAAAAAGCATATGAAAAACTTTTTCTTCCTATCCAGGTTTTTTTTTTTTTTTTTATTTTTTTTTTGTTAAATAAAATAAATAACAAAAGGATAAACGTGGGTTATCGTCTGAAAATTTAGATAAGGGTAATTTTGTTGCTGTCACAATATACGATTTTAAAAGGGTTTAACTGAAATTTTTATTGGAGCGCAAAGCGTATTTTATTTATTTACGTCTTTATTGGATAACATAGGTTAAATGTTAATTTTTAACAAAATGTAACAAGTGTGAGAAAATATTGTATGTGAAAATTTTTGATATATTGAGAAAAACATGTAGGATTACGAGGTTTTACAATTTATTGTCGACATAAATGCTTGCACTGGTATTGTACATTTCTTTTCTGGAACATTTCCTCATTTCGCCGCTGTATATTTTAATGGTAAATTTGTTATGCAATAAAATATTTGAAGACAATTTTTGTCTTTTTCGAAAAAGCTTTTTTTCCTAATATTTTCTTATAGACAAAAAAAAAGAAAAAATAATGCTAAACCGAAACTAATCCATTGTCGTATGATTTTTATGAAACAAACAAATTGAATTTCGAATTATAATTAACACATACTACGAAAATAATGGCGATAAATTATGCGAGCGATAAATTTTTAAAGCGATTTTTTCAAAGTTTGTGTAATTCAGACAAAAGTGAATGTGATAAATTGTAGGCTACAATTTGTTGACTATAAATTATTGTCGATAAATTGTTGTCGATAAATTGTTGTCGATAAATTGCTACCGATTAATTGTTGTCCATAAATTAGTCCAGTAGCTTTAATGTACAAAATATTTACCGAAGCGTATAAATTGTCTGTTTTTGAGGAATGATTAAGGATTTTTGACTATAAATTGTTGTCGATAAATTGTTGTCGATAAATTGCTACCGATTAATTGTTGTCCATAAATTAGTCCAGTAGCTTTAATGTACAAAATATTTACCGAAGCGTATAAATTGTCTGTTTTTGAGGAATGATTAAGGATTTTTGACTATAAATTGTTGTCGATAAATTGTTGTCGATGAACTGTTGTCAATGAATTGTTGTCGATAAATAGTTGTAGATAAATTGCTACCGATTAATTGCTGTCTATAAATTAGTCCAGTAGCTTTTATGTACAAAATTTTTACCGAGGCGTTTAGAATTGTCTCTTTTTGAGGAATGATTAAGAATCAAATTTAAAGATTTTTGGGATTCTATTCTGGGGTCTCCAATCTCCTGTTGTTAATTTTTTTGTTTTTTTTTGTATGCATTTTGACTACTTAAAGCAAATTCCTACAAAAGAATTTTAAAGATTTTTTTTTTTTGTTTTACTTTACTTTTAGACTAGAACTAGTCCAGTAATAATAGGGTTTTTTTTCCTAGAGAGACAGCTTTTCTGCCTTAAAATAATTTAAAAAAAAACTGTATGAAATTTTATAAAAAATGACTGATCAATTATAAAATACCATAATTGGAAAAAAAAGTTCATGTAAGCTTGAAATAGATGGAAATGACCAAGACTGTCATGGTGATAAAAAGTATGGGATCGTCCTCTCTATATCGGGAAATAACATTCAGCAGGCCAAATTTGCTCCTCTCAAAGAAAAACAATTTTTCTCATTAAATTGAATATTTTTTTATTTACTCAATATTTAGAGCAAAAATGGCTGACGGAAAAATTATCGATAAATGGGCGAAAAAATTCTAAGCCTAGAGAACTACCAATTGTTATTGTAAAAAAAAAAATTATACAAAAACAAATATTTTTTTTCTACCAACACAATTATTAAGAAAATTTGTAAAATTTTGAATTTACAGATTTTTAGCATTGTGCATTGTGCAACGCTTCTTCACAAAAAAAATCTTTGGATTAGAGAAACATCGTAGTTTTGAAGAAATGTTGTACATTACCATAGGTACCTATACCTAGTTAGAATAGGAATTCGTGTAAATATTCAACAAAACAACAACAACAACATTATAATACATAAGTAGGTATGAATTTGGTAAGTTTTCCTTTCATACAAAAAAATAATAACATTTATCCGTACTATTTCTGTAGGAAAAGGGCACTTATATTCAGACTTTGCTCCGAGCCCTGTAGTCCTGTAGGCATATTTTGATTGATAAGAATAAGCTCAATTCCCAAATCAAATAGAATTGTTTGTAATGCTTACATAGTTTTTTTTTAAGAAAAAGCCATCTTGTGAAATTTTTTTTTTTTAAATTTTGGCTAATAAACCAAAAAAAAATATTATACAAAAAAAAGAAAAAAAAACAGATAGACTGTCTCTATGTAAAGAGTCTATCTAATATTATTTGTTGTGACATTAAACGCATTACCACAAAATTCAATTTCAATTAATTACCGACTTTGCTAACGACATCATTTATTATTTCGCAGATCCTCCCATATTGTGTACCCGAGAAACACAACCAAGCATTTTAGTTAAATTTATATACGCACAATTTGAAATGGTTTTACACGGTTTACTCAATTTAAATTAATTCAAAAATAATTACTATATACTGACTCAACAATAACGTATGTAAGTATGTATGTACGTACCTAGTATATAAAATATAGTATCCAACTTTTACAGTACATACATAACTGATATACTTAACTTACCAATTACCATATCAAAATATTTTCAAGTTTTTTTTTTTTACAGTAATTGCGTCGATTAGCACCCTATGTACATAATTTTCCAGAAAATTTACAAATTAAGCTCCAAAAATAGGACAACAGTAATGTAAGAAAGGGAGTAATTGGCACATTTATGCTGTCACAATTTCCTCGTACCAATAACCATTCAAATAATTATCTCCGCTTGACCCGATATTTTTTTATTGACACACTTGATGGTCTTTTCTTTTCCTTTTTTTTTTGTGTGTGTACAAATTGACAGTCTGCATAATGTCTTCGATACAATAGTCGATATCGCACAGGGCAACACTTTTGGCCAACAAACCGGTTTTATAGGCAATTGGGACGTAACGCATAGAGAAAATGAGCGACACTCTTCTGGTAAAAACCGGTTTCATGGCCAAAATTGTTGGTCGGGGTGATATCGACTAATATACACTTTTAAGTGTACCAACCGGTTCCAACACAGTTCAATCAGCATAATCTCAAGCGGTGAGAGCTCCATATTCGATAATTGAATCATTTCTAGACGTTATGTTAGATTAAATTTCCTATTTTAATCTTCTTCTTCTTATTTTAGTGGCGAGACCTATCTTAACCTACCAATTAGCACAATTGTGCCGTTTTGTTACCACTGAATATACATTTATCTCATTGATATGACGACATCGTTTTTGTGCGTGTGTAGAAATGGAGCACTTGAGGTGTTTTCTCCTGGAAACCTTACAAATGCTCGCCACTTCACCTGACACCCTTTAAGCACTGTCATTCTGAGATAATACAATTACTAAACTGTTTTTAAGTGTAACCACCCGGCCACAGATTAAAGTCAACACACCAGAGGCAACCGCTCAATCTACTCTGAGCCATTTGGTCGGTATTTAAAGCTTATTTGAATGCTTTTTTATAAGCAAATAAGCAACCGCACTATTATTAAAAAGAAAAACCGAATTATAAACCCAAAAAATCAATTTTATTTTTCGTTAAAAATTATTTACTGCAAAATATCGAATATCTGACAATCTACGGATACCTCGACTAGCTTACCGACCGAGGAATTTGATTTTGTTTTATATATGGAAATGAAAGTAGCGCATTTATTCCAATCCAAATGTAATGCTCCGTAATGCGATATTGAATTTTTATGACATATGCCAAACACATACATACATACTACATACTTACATATATGTACCTCAATATATAAAAATCTTTCCGCGGCTTTTCTTCTTGTTTTTTTTCTCTTTTTTTATTTATTTCCTTTTTTTTTATTAAATAGATACATAGAGATAGAAAATTTATCCATCGTACACTTATATGATAATTTTCCAAGATTGGAGAAATTCTCAACATTCTGAACAAATCGAATAAATTCTAGCAACTTATTGAAAAAAAAAAAACGGATTATAAATATAAATCTTATCCGGAAAATGAGCTCCAAGGGAACACTTGTACGTGAAAATATAGACTGATTTCTACATGATTAGACGATGGGAATCTATTCGAAAACTTTATCCATACTTTAAAAATTGTGTTAGATAAATTTATTTTAAAAAGGGACCAATCGGGAATTCCTAATGTATTTTCTGTGCCATTTGAATTATGTGATAATAAACAAATGGTCTGTATTTATATTTCCTACACTTATTCAAGATTATATGTACACATATGTATGTGTGCAATTGTGTATGTATTGAAGAAAATAGAAAATTATTATATTGGGAATAACAGTTAATAAATGAAAATTAGTGCTATTCATTACTGACATTATATTTATAGATTTTTGCTATACCTAAGCCATTTCTTAAATAGAATGAGAAAATTTTTGTTCAAGAATACAAAAAAAAAAAAAAAATGTCAACGAGAAGTTCGGAATCATCTTGACATAATCCCATCTGATAATAATTTATCAACCTCAAAAACCTGAATATAATTTACTGGCCTGCTAACCATAAAAGGCCTAACTACATTTTTTTGGAGCTTATTTCACATATAGAACCAGCTCAGCGAAATCTATCTTAATATAAGAGTAAAAAATAGGCTCAAAATACTTGTAAAAGGCTTATCTAAAAATATTACATATCGATGGCCTAGTTTCAATAGGCCTTAACCCACATTTTTTGAAAAATACCGTTTTTTTGCCCCCATATATTAATCTAGTACTACAGACTATAGGCATATAATTCTGCAACATATTGCTCAGTCGGTAATGCAGATTTTTGGAAACTAAATGTTATGCCCTATCCCACATAACTTAATTTAATTAGATAATTTCTTGTAATTTCAAAATTAAATGTAATTCTAGGCGGATTCTAAGATATTCAGTATATTCACATTTTAATGTTTAGATTAAAAATTTTCTTTTAAATTGTTATTTGTGTTTCCTGTAAAATTTTGTAAATGTGGATTGAGGCCTCTTCAAACTAGGCCAACGATATAAAAGTTCTATGTTCTATGTGCATCAGTTAGGACTCTTATTATGACTATTATGATATTTTACAAACAGCAAAACTTTAATAACTAATTATTTTTGGAAAATATAGTTAGACCTTTTTTGGTTAGCAGGGCAGTATAGGTAATGGATACGTTTTAGTATTTCTTAATTTATTATTTCATTATTATTTACCTGTACGTTGTACCTACTGTAAATGTACATAGGTCGATAATCTGATATAATGTAAGTGGAATATAAATGTATTCATCAAAAAGATCACTTTTACTTAACTTATCTTATTTACACATAAGTCTTATATATGTGGTCAGATATGAATTGATTACTTCTAATATTTCCAAAACTCATTTTGGTTTATTGATTTTTTTTTTTAGTATAGCCCGAAAACTCTATCTTTATTATGAAGATTATTCTGCCCGTATGAGCAATTGAGCACAGTATCTAATTAGCAGATTACCTATACTAAGTAAGACGGCGTTGGAATTTTAAGCAATTTCTAGGGTTTTTAACAATTTATATTCGATTTATATGAGGTACAGAAAAATGAATTAGGGACAAAGATATAGATTATAAAAAAATAAGGATTTCGTATATAGACCAAATAATTCTACGCCCTACCGTTATGGCGGTGCAATCAATTTTAGATGATTTGTAAGGTTTTTGATCATTTATATTCGATTTACTCAATATTAATATGAATATGAGGTACCGAAAAATGAATAAGGACAAAGACATAGATAATAAAAAATATTAAGATTTTATAAATATACCAAAAAATTCGGCACTCTACCGTTATGGCGTTGCAATCAATTTTAGATCAGTATTTCTAGATTTTTTAATCATTTATATTCGATTTACTCAATATTTATTTGTACTACAGAAAAATGTATAAGGACAAAGTCATAGAAAATTAAAAAATAAACATTTTTCTGATACAACGAAATGGTCTAAACACAATCATTAATGTTCTATACCTATTCGATTTTATATATTTTCATGTATTTTTCCATTTACTCATTTTGACATTAGTAGATAGGTCAGGCGTGTTCTAAATCACATATAGGAAAATGCATAGGAGTGAAAGAGACTACAATATATGTCTGTGAGATGCCGCCCCCTACCCAGGCACACCCCCCTTGCTAGAGCGAGACATTTTTTAAGACGCATAGTTTCTTTCACTTCCATGCATTTTCCTATATGTGATTTAGAACTCACCTGACCTATCTATCAAATTGTACTTTTCCCATTCAGATGTATAGGTAGAGGTACGCAAATTCATATAAGAAAATACTGGATCAATTACGGCTATTTAATAATTAATTAAAAATAATTACCATTTTTGTTTGTTCTATATGTTACATTATACCTGCCTAGTTAATTACAAATATATTTGCATTAACATTTACCACATAAATTAATTGTAAGCCATTTTATGATGGGGCCCCATCATATTGTCGGTTTGTTTTGCATGATTTTCAACTTACTAAATATTTAAAAAGTTTCGTCATATCGACCCTTACCCATTTATACAAATTATATTTTGACTATATTACGCACCCTTTTAATGTTTTCACATTAGTTCAACTTGAAATTGTTAAAGGGTTAATGAAAATCACTTTAAGGTTAATGCGGGATAAATACATCAGAAACTTGATATTTCTAATAAAATTTCAAATTTCATGTTAAACAAAAGGTTACATTAAACTTTCCGTTAAGTTTTAGTGAAAAGTCAGTGAACCCTTTTGTGAATATAGACTAAATATGAAAGATCCTTAACTACCTATATGTTATGTATAACGTTAGCATGAGCAACATAATATTTTCAGATTTTTTTTGGGATGAATTTCCGTATACAAAACTTTTTTTAATGAAAATAGAAGAAAAATAACTGAAAGAAAATTCGTATTTGCTGGTAGAAAACTTGTTGATGTTTTATTTATGATATACTCGTACCTATGTACAGTACATAGGTAACAACATAATGATGACAACGGAAACCAAGCAAGTTGTGCATTTACATTAAGTGAAAGTTTGATTATCAAAAAGTTTGTTTTGGTAAAATTGTATGTATCAGGGCCGTAGAGGTACACAAACAAAATCCCGCCCCAATACCATCAGACAGGATATAGAACTCTCCTTTGAACTTTACTTTAGACTTTAGACTATGCTTTTTTGTTTATCCGTTCGACCATATTTTTAGATCCAAAATCATCAAATATGCATTAAATGTTTTATGTATTTTTGTGCGCCCGGTTTTAGTGAACCATTTAACCCCTATATAAGCAAAGGTCCTGGAATGTATGTATTTTCTAAAAAAATCTTATTATAGACTTCTTCAATTATTGTCAATTTTCCAATTATTGTCAATATTTTGAAAAGAATTGTCATTAATTACGCTAACAATTCTACCAAATACATTTCTGGTAATAATACAGATTTTTGATGCAAACATCTATGTTAGCTATGTTAACAGTAAGTATTTATGAGTTTTTTTATGAACCTCAAAACATACGATAATAAAAAAAGGTCATGAAAGTTATATTAGAACAATGCTGAAAGTAGTGAAAACAAATTATTCTCATTAAGTTTATAGTAACCCTATAAGGATAATTGTTTTTCTTAAATTTGAATTTGTTCATGGCAATAAACATTTTCTTCTCATTTCCTTATATTTCATCGTCTATAGACTTTTTTTTTATTTCGACAATAATTTGGATATTCTAGCTATTTAGTATGATCTTTGTCATCATTTTATAATTGAATTAAATTTTTTAAGTAAAATTTTGAATAATCAAAAAACAGTTTCAGGATTTATGAGATTTATTGAAACACCCTCTAAATTTTTTTTATTGAGAACAATGTCAGAGACCCACAATAGCATATCGTTACATTGCTCCAATATATTTTGAACATTTTATTTCAATTTGTATTTCAAGAATAAATTTGGGGTTACTTTTTTATAGAAACAATTGATTTTAGTCCTGCTGAATGGAAAAAGAGCCTATAAAAGTAAAATTTGTAAACATCCCGAACGGGATAAGACATAAGAGTATATAATTCGTTTTACTTTTTTTCAAAGTATTGTACTTAATGCAGTGTTCGAATAAAGAAATATATGTAATAAATATAAGGAAAATTTGGAAAATCTGATTAACAAAGTTTTGTTTTCCTAAATTTGATAAATATGAACGTTTTTATTTACAATTTTTTTTTACTACCCTGTAATGGCTCATCGCCGGTTTACCAGTGAATAGCTCCTCACAAAGTAATTAATTCTATTTTTATTTCAAAACGGCTTCTCCTCTTCTAAACGACTCTATTCCCATATAACAATTTTCACGAAATATGTTGAATAAACAAAACTTACCTTCAAATATGATGTTTCCGTTCGATATTCATTCCGGCAAATCTTTCTCCCCATAGAACACTTAAAATTGATTAGACAAAATGAACATTCTTTATATAAATTAATGTCATCTTCATCTTAGGAATTATCTAACAAAAACAATCTTTACCTTCATTGCGATTTAATTCCGAACACTAAATAAATAGAAATCAACAAAACATCCTCCACGGAATATTTATGAACGTCCATTTAATGTTGATTGTCATTTTCATGGAATTATTAATTTCCGTTTTGCTGCTTTAATGGATGAGGTCCATTTTAGAAATTCTAATAAAATATCGACGTACTTTATATCAATTAAATTCGTTCATGTTCATCACTTAACTTAATTCGATTTTTGTACACACAGAAATTTGTCCACTATACACCTATAAGTACAATTAAATCACCTCCCTCAGAACATATTCAATTTTAACGGTAAATTTTTCTATTACACAAAAAAATGAACAAAAAATTATTCTAGATCGATCGATAATGTTTAGTTTTTACACTTTCACATTTCACCATTAAATTTGATTTTTAATTGTTTTATTTATTATCATTAATTACGACGACATTACGAAATTAATTTAAAATGGTGTTCTACGGTTGTCACTCTGTGGTGGATGATATAAAATTATAAATATAATGAAGCAACGCACTCTCTCTCACTATTTCTTATTGGTTAGTTGGTTGATGCGATTAATTATAGGTTAAAAAGAGAGAAAGTTTTGTGCGTATATGCTTATTTATACTCAAATATAGTTGTTGCCCGTAATTTTGAACCAAGATAAAACTTCATCTGTGAATTTTTGTGAATTTATCCATCATTTGATAATTATGAACGGCAATATAAAGTGAAGATTAATCATCTGCTGCCATATTTATCTATGGATTTTTTCAACTAAAATTGGGGGATTTATCCTCAAATTTTAATTATTTTTACGTTTTATATGTACATAAATATCGCTTATTTTGTGAGAAATAAAAATTACAGCGAAAAATGTCAACAAGCTCTAGGCTTACAGTTCATTATCAAGTTCAAGTGACGATTATAGTCCAAAAAATATTGGGTGAAAGAATTAATTTTAACTAAAAAAAATAATAATTATTATTTTTTGTCTGACAGTTAAATGGGTTCGTTTGATTGGAATAATGAGTGCGATAATGAGTGCGGTTAAATGTTTCTATATATTTTGATATCCATAATGTTCAAGCTTCGCAATACAATGGATAGATAAAAAACAGTGGATTTAAAATATCTCCGGATAGAGATTAACTGAATCTCGTTCAAAATTATGGCTATTGGTACAAAAATTATTGTACGAATTAAGTAATTAATGTAGTTTTTTATTTATTTATTGATTAATATTTTTATTTTTATTTTTTTATAACGACAGCGAAAAATAATTTTGTTATGTATCCGAATCCGAAACCAAAACGAAATTTCATGTTTTGTTGAAACAAAATAAAATAAAGTTATGATTTTTCTTTTTGTTTTCCAACACTGATTTTATACTCACACAACCAATTTTAAAAGTCTCAAGAGACTATACACCGACTACAGCTCCCCTCTCCCATACATAGTATTACGCGGTAAAAACTTTTAACATAAATAACCACCGAAAAAAAAACAAAAAATTGTATATTTTATGCGTTAAATTGTGGATATAATGTATTTGGTTTGGTTGCTTAACATTCAGAAAAGTTTTTGACTTAAATGGTTTTCAAATCCTAGTCTGATCCCGTGTCAAAACATAGAAATGATGAAATTTCCAATTCAAATATGGTAAAGTATATATGGAAAGATATAAGTACAATATTTTTGGGGAGTGGCGGGCGGAGGGGAGGGGGAGGGGTGTAGAAATATACGATAATATATTATTACCACTTAAGTGTATATCTCCGATAGAGAAGAATAACTACATATAGTCCAATTTAGGATATTATTATAGACAGGATAGTAAGAGGATAATGTTTATTAAAAAATGCTATGCAACGAACTACAGCGAAAGCTTTTTCTCCATACGATTTTCAACTAAATTGAAATTAAATTTATGCAAAACGAAAGCTTTTTATCTTCAAACAGCCTGTATATATGCATTTTATTGGTCGTGCAATAAACAACTCCCTTTTTTTTCTTTATTTTTTTTTTTCTATATTCGTTAAAGTTTTCTGGGTAAAATGAATATAATAGGGGAGGGATAAGAAACAACATTCTGAAATCACGATAATGTTACGCTGCGTGCTCTGTATGTGAATTGGCCTTAAATGTAATACCAAGATTTATTCCATGTATCATATGGCAATCGACAATATTTCTTCCATTTCCGTCGGATATAAAGTGGCATAAGCTTTCCCGAACTTCGTTTCCCATACATATGATGCGAATTATGGTTATATACAATTGTATTATGTATATCTATACAAGAAGGAATATATATATATATATATATAATATAATGTGGTGTGAACTAACCATTATCATTAACATTAAACAATTTTTTTGTTTTTTTTTTTTTTTTGCTTTTTAATCACACACATCTAATCAACAGGCAAGCAATAAAAATCCAAGTGTAATAACATACTGCCATATGATGGAGGGGGGGGGGGTGTGTAATGCCCTAGAAGTTGCCATGCAAATAGGTATCTTCAATTAGTGCTAAACTGTGGTTTTCCTTAACTAAGATAGCATAAATCACAATTAAATTGAAACCACCTCACCCCCACACACCCCCTCCATTCATAATAAACACGCACATTTATATTATGTACACCACTACCGTCCGTGTATGGTATTTCACTGACATAAATGGCATGTACTCGCTACTACATAATATATATATGGAAAGCCAGGACTCAGTCAAAGGACTCTGTATAGTATGAAGGTAGATATACTCGTATATATACCCTTTTTTTCCACATCTACACATTTATTTCGAAGGATTTTTATGCCACCGAATATTGGATTTGAACTCTGGATTATTCAAGTCACGCATTTTTTGAATTAAAATTATGGCTGAAGGTATTCAAATAGCAACACATTTTTGGGATAATTAGTGTATGTATGTGTGTGTGTGTATATATATATTTATATGATGGGTGAGATGGTGTTATATAATATAAACCTGGGGAACTTAATTGCTGAAATTAACAAGGACTTCTGAATGTTAATTTACGTTAACCATGTTTTACATGAACGTTTTATAGCTGAAACTACTAATTACAAGACATTAGTATGTGGTGGGTGAAAGTTTTCTTCTAACTACATATATACTTACATAACATAGACGAAAACTTTCTTGAATAGATGTTTAACTGGATTAGGATCTTTCTTAATGATAAATTAAGGTCTCCTTATTATTCGAAATTACTTTCATTAAACAAAACATAATTTTTGTTACTTATATTTAGTATTTCCGAAAATATGTTTCGTAAATTTTAAGACAATAATTACACTCTGTTTATATACACTTTGTATGTATATGTGCGGACTACAATTTACTGTATACTAATTTTAATTTCTATAGGATGTGTATATGTGTGTAATTGTCATAATTTGATCACAATATTAACATCTTTATTCACCACACTTATCAAATGTCACTTTAATGTCAATATACTTCCTAAAAATCATGAATAATTTCGGACACTTAGTTTATTAATTGTGACGATGTCTATGAAGAATTTAATCTTAAAAAATTAAAAATGATTGCCGAAAATTAAAACAAATATGAATGATGAAAGATATGCGATAAAAAATGTTGATAATTAATAATTTGAATCTGTCATTATATAAATCTTTGTCGTTTAGCGTATTTTTATTTTATTGTAATTTTAATTTTTAATTAATAATAATTAATAATTTTGGCATATTATTTTTAGAATTTTTTATTTATATTTTAATATGTTATTTAACGAGGATGATTAACGAAATTTCCTTTTTAATTTTTATATTTTATAATTTTTTTTAATTTATAATTTTATATTTTTAGTTATTGGTTTTTAATTTGTAGTTTTAGCATCTTATTTTTAGAATTTTTATTTTTAATTCTTATAGAAAGTGGTAAATTGATTTTGTAAACTCCTTTTTAATTTGTAATTTTGTATTTTTAATTATTGATTTTTAATTTTTCTTTTTAGCATCTTATTTTTAGGATTTTAATTTTGTATGTATGTTTTCATAAATTCTTAATTTTTATAGAATTTTTTAATTCCTTTTTAATTTTTAAATTTTATATTATGTTTATTTCTGATATTGCAAATTTTCCCCATATCCCAGTTTGCATGTTTTTAGGATTTTTAGATAAAATTCTAGTTGATCTATGAAAAATGAACGAATGCATCTCCATTCGAAGTGTGAAGTGTTTGAATAAGATATTAGTGTTAGTAATGTGAATTATTATTGGACATGACTTTTTCCCTAAAACAAAATATGTACTAAATCCTCGGTTATGGCAGATTTTTTTGTGGCAGGAAGTCTCGGTAAACTTATGCTTTTTGAGTGGGAAACAAAATAATTTGGCATGTTTTCTGGATCGAAGTTCGACGGTTTGCTCGTAAAGTTTTGTTAAAGTCACACCTTCAATTGAGAATGACCTACATACGTATCCAATAACTGTAACTTATCTACTACTAATTAATAATTAATTAAATAATAAATATTAATTAATTTTTTAATATTTTTTGGTCGGCCATTTTGAATATTTTTTTTTTTTTTTATAGATACTAAGTTTAAAATTATGTGAAGCGCTCATGCCTAACATGTGTGATGAAATGTTCCTTTAAAATCATTAATCATAATATTGAAATTATAATTAAAACGAAACTTGAGTTTCAAATGTTGACCATGGAAAAAAACGCGTAAAATTATTCCTATTGTCTTTCTTATGGTTAAGATGATTTCCTTTGTGGTTGAATCATTCTTTTTCAATTTGAATCAGAATTCCCACACTCATATGTAATAATTTGCAGACATTTAATAATTAATTGTTCTTTTTAAATGCGTATGAGCAGCCATATGATTGTAATAACAAATAATTTCTTCATTTTAAGTACTTAGTTGAAGTCTCGAAGTATGTACACAGGTAACACACACCTAAAGTGATATTAATTATTAATACAAGAATTTCTCAATAAATAAAATTTTATTTCATCATTAAATGGCGTATGTGTGTTGTTGTTGTTTTTTTTTTAATAAAATCTATAAAAATAAGTACAAGTCCAATTAGTGTCCATGACTTGCATAAAAAAAAAATTAAAAATAAATATAATCGGCTGATTGCGGGTTAGTCATCGTCATAATCAAACTATAAAATTGTAAAGTTTATTTGACTCTTTTGCTTGTCCTGGGTGAACAAAAATTAAATTAAAAATAATTAAAAATAATTTTGCAGAGTATAGTAATGAATAATAAAATGTAAAACCTCAAAATTTGGTTTCATTTTCACAGAGGAAAAATCATAAAAATGGTTAAAATGAATTCAATTATTTTTTTTAATAATTCGACAAAATTATTTATAGCAACATGACATCACAAAAAAAAATCTTTTTTTTTTACATAATCTCTTTGTTGTTGCATAAAAATTAAAGCGCAATTGCAAATTAATCGAAATGGTCATTTTTTTAATTTTTTTTTTTTTTTTGTTTTTTTTTTTTTCGTTTTACATATGTATGTTTTGTAAGTGTGTATGTAGTATGTAGTAAAAGTAAAAGTAGGTATCTAATTATTGTTAACGATCCTGTACGTTATTAATATTTAGGATGGCAGAATATCACCTAAAAGCTCTTTTTCCGAATTGCTAAGCTTATCTGGAAATTTGATATCGAACGCTATTAGTAGATCACCCTTTCGCGATGCATCTTTTGGAAATGTTAATCCATATCCAGCGATTCGTTTGACCGTATTAGGTTTAATGACCTCCAGCATTGTACTGATGCGAAGTTTTTCGCCAGTCATTGTAGGTACTTCGAATACAACTCCACAAAGTGCCTAGAAAGAAAAAAAACAAAAACTATATGTTAAAATATATTTATTAGTTGGATGAATATCCAAGGATCCAAGGCTGTAATAAAATCTGTTCCGTTCTTTTTGTTTGCTAGATTAATTTATGATAATTTTTAACGGAACTGTGGAAAACACAACGCCTCGCCACTGTTATTTTAACAATAAAACGTAAAATGGAAATCTAAACAAAAATGTAAAAAAAGATTGAGGGAGAAAGGACAAATAAAAAATTAGTTGTTGCCATACGAAAGTTTATTACAGCCGCAGAACACCTTTAAAATAAAAGAGGAGGGAAGTTCCTTATGTAGAGACTCAGGAAAAAAACTTAGCTAAAATCCAAAATTGTTAAGTTGAATAAATTTGAATTTTTTTCCTAGATATATTATTAAAGCGATTTTTTCTCCGGGACCCTGCAAACGAAAGTATCATCTTTACGTTTGTTTGTTTATTATTAAGTCCAAGTTTTTCCCTATATTATTACAATAGATGAAATGCCAATGGGTGAACAATTCGGCTGAAGTTCATTATACGAACTTCTCTCCTTTTGAAGTGGGATGGAGGGGAATCGATTTGAGTGTTCCCTCTGACCAATGCCAATACTAAAAAATGTTCAGCGTGAACCCTTCTATCCACCAATGAATTTTAAACTCCCCAAACAAACGTTGGTCAGTGGGACCCCTTATCGGTCGCCCTTCATCCTCCTTCAAAAGGAGAGAAGTTTGTATACAGAACTTTTCCCGGAAAATTCTTATCAGCTCTTCAGTAAAAGTATTTTTTTGTAGAATTGTCTTCGACGCAAGCAATACTCACACCTATAAGGATGAGAAAAGGAGCATTTGACTGTGTCGTAAGAACAAAGAAGTCTAGGGAACAATGTGTTCAACTTTTATAGAATATGTCCTTTTTATATACTAACAAATCCTAAGATGTATCGTTCGCTTTAATAATTTAGGACTACCAATAATATCAAGATATATCGTTAGTACGAGTCAATAAAATAAAAGATCTTGGAGTCTTTTTCGATGGAACGATGTCTTTCTCAATTCATATAGACTCAGTCGTTTCTAAGACATACTCTTTGCTTGGTTTTATGAAGAGAACATGCGCTGAATTTGATGACC
>JANSTT010004827.1:0-29762 GCA_026745375.1 Platyura marginata
TTTTTTTTTTTTTTTTTTTTATATTTATATTTTAGTTATAATTTTACACAATAATATTAATAATAATAATAATAATAATAATAATAATAATAATAATAATAATAATATAATAATAATAATAGTCGGACTTAAACATTATATCGAATATTAAATAAAGTCTAATAAAATTTTAATAGTTTTTTTATTTTCATCATACATTTTTTTTTTTTTTTTATTTAAATAATTATTTTTTGTATTTAATTTATAAATTGGATTAATGCTTTTTAATACCATTTATGTTTAATGTTTCATTTTCTTAGTAATGTGTATAGAATTCTATGCAATTTTCATTTTGTTTGCATTCCATTAAATTGTTGACAATTTTCCAAAATCATCAATCTCCAACAATAATTAATATCGATCGGAACCAATCCAATAATATTTGACAGAAGAAAAAAAAAAACCAAAACAAAAATGCCCAATTGGAAAAATGTCACAATTTCTTGTAATATTAATATTAATATTAATAATAATAATAATAATAATAATAATAATAATTAAATATTTGTGTTAGTTAAAGCTAATAAAGATTGATGAGAATTAAAAAGAAAAAAAGAATGACTTCCCATTTAGATTATTATTTTTAATGGAATACATGCACCCCCTACCCCCTCCTCCATTGTTGCCCTTTCCATTTTAATTAATTTTTCATTTATATGAGAATTGCATTAAAATAGTTAAAAAGAAGGAAATGGCTGAATCAATATGGTTTTTGATAATTAATCTATAAAAAGATTCCATGTACCTAAATATGTATATGTGTTTATGTATGTGTGTGTGTGTGTGTGTGTGAGTGTTTAATGGAAAAATTGAAGAAAATCCGAAGGGGACACATCATATATCATCCAATGCATACATTTAATTATTTTATTATTTAATATATGTAGGGATGTATGTATGTATGAATGTATGTATATGTGTGTGTGTGTGTGTGTGTGTGTTTGTATGCATATATACATAGGTAGGAGGCTCCTATAGATAAAAACTATACACAATCAATCATCGCTAATTTATGTTTATATGTTTGTTTACTACTACACTTCTATAATTTTTTGTTATAATAATAATAATAATAATAATAATAAAAAAAAATCACTGCACATTAAAAACGATAAACAACTCGAGTGTCCATTATATAAATATCCTAGCACAACTGCCGGTCAAAGAGTCGTTCTGTTTATTTTTATTTTTATTTTTTTTTTTATATTTAATTCAATTAACAATCAAATTTAACTTTATTTTTCTTTTTTTTTTTCTTTTTTTCTTTTTTGTTTATTCTTAATAGAAAGACGAAACACCACCACGTGTTTTTTGTGTTTGTTTTGTTTTAAATAAATTTATTAACTAGATAATTATGTCCATAATTATTAAATGTTTATTTATTAATATTAAGAGAGATTATCAAATTGTATAGCTTAATTGCATGTGTGTTGGTGTGTGTATGTGTGTGAGTGTTGTATTATTTTTTATTATTTTTATTTTTATTAATTTTTTCTTTTTTTTTTTTGTATTAAGATATTTTCCATTTTTTCTAAACGTTCAAAAAAAATGTTTGAAATTAGTTTGAATCTAGGTTCGAAACTCTGTATTTAAGTATAATTTTCATATTTATATAAATAATATAGTTTTGTTGTTGTTGTAGTTGTTGTTTATAAATTGCTGTTTTATTTCAAATATATCTCAAAAGCTTCAGCTTTATTTATTTATTTTTATTATTATTATTTTTTTTTTTATTCATTTTGCACATCGTCCTTATTAACATCTTGGGAAACCGTTGAACTATCCATCGATTTGTCCACAGATGATTTGACGCCTATATTTTGATCAGGGCCAGATGGTACATGGCCACCTGTGAAATTAATGTTTTTATTCATAATTTCAGTCATTTTTTCTTTTTTTACAGATGCGGTATTTTTGAACCAGGTTTTTTTTTAGTTTTCTAATAGGGGAGGGGTTTACTATAACGGGCATACCTCCGAAAATACATCGCCTCCCCCCACCCTGTTCATAAATTGTAGTTACTTGCTTATATCCGGGTTGTGCGTAGCGGGAACAGTCTTTAGTATCGAATTCCCTAACATTAAAAATTTGTAATCTGAGCAATTTTATTTTGAGCCCGCATTCATTAAAATGTTTCCATTTCCACAAATTTTCGATGCTAACGAACAGACCCGAAATATGCATGAAAGATCTCTATTATTTTTGGAGCAAATCAGACAAATTATAGGGGAGATGGGGGTACTGTATACTAATTACAATATAAACCATTCAGTTCCACGAAATATAATCAGAATAAAGAAAAAATTAATATGACAAAAATCATAGAGAATAAAAAAAATGGAGAATTTTTTCATAGAGCAAAAAGTTATGGCGACCTACCGTTATGGCGCTGCAATCAATTTAGAGCAAAAAGAAATATAACAAAAATGGAAAAAAAATCAAAAAGTTTCACGACCCACGACATAATCATAAAAAAGAAAATTCGGATCTAACACATTGTTACCCTAATTAAGTTCAACACATTTATTATGAAATACGGCTGGATCTACATTTGCGACTGTGAATTTTGACAATTACAACCAATCACACAAACTTTTCGTCGCAGATGAAAAAAAATAAAAAATTGATTCAACTGAGATCGAAATTTTTTTTAAAATGCCATGCAAATGTCCAGCTTTTGCTTAATTACTAAAAAAGATGGACATTTTTACTAACCTCTGCTGCCACCACCACCATAATAATGCTTATTGATTGGCGGTCCACTGTTAACTTGATTCGAATGTGGTTGCCGAATTGATCGCTGTTGATTCGATTGTGATGGTTGCTGCTGATGAGCCTGCGGATAATTGGTCGGTCTTTGTATAGGTGTTGGATATCTTTGTTGTCCTTGTCCCGAACGGCCAGCTAAATTATTTTGTGTTACAGCATTTCTGTTTTGATTTTGTTGCTGTTGTTGCTGCTGCTGTTGTTGTTGTTGTTGCTGTTGTTGCTGCTGCTGTTGTTGTTGCTGTTGCTGCTGCTGTTGTTGCTGCTGTTGTTGTTGTTGCTGCTGTTGCTGTTGTTGCTGCTGTTGTTGCAGCACTTGATTTTGTATATCCCACTTTAAGAATTAATATGTAAAAATATATATCGAAAAAAAAACTCAAATTTATACTCACTGTCGGCACATAACTCTTATGATGTGGAGGACTCTGTTGTGGTGGTGCTTGTTTTAAAGCAAGCCCACTATCACTGCTAAGAGGACTTTTCAATTGTCGACCACTCTACAAATAAAACAAAACATGGACTAAGTATTTGTGGATACAACTACACAATCAAATAAAACAAACAATTTATCGTTAATTATAATTTTTACTTTATTTTATTTTGTTCTAAAAGGATACATTAATTTTGTGTGATTTAAATTAATTTTAATACATTTTCTGTCCTTTTTCTGTCTACATCTTTGTAGATTTTTTTTTGTCTATTTATTTAATTATTTCATAGACTCACAGACACATACACAGAAACAGAGAGACAGAGAAAAACAAATTGTGTTCTTGCACTTTATCGGAAGCAGCTAAATTATAAGTAACAACAATAAATTAAAGAGGTGCATGCGCAATAGGGTGTCTTCTAGAAGCTACTGATCTTTAATTAAATATCACTTAATAATAATAATGACCATTTTCCAACATTTTTTTTTTGTATAGATATCGCTTGTGGAAGCAATTCTCGTCGAATAAAACAAAACAAATTTTAATATTTCGATAACTATCCAATCAAAAGACCAAAAAAATACTTTATCTCTCCATTTTTATGAATTTTTGACCAATTGTGATTTCTAAAAATCCGATAAAAAACGATGGCACTTCGTAACTTTTATAAATTCTATGTGTAGGGTGCGTTTACAATAGGAGAATATTTAAAAAAAAAAAATTCAACACGCAATGATGACCGATTACACATATTCACGATTTGAGTCAACTTTAATGACTAGTCCCTACCCTTAATAATCACTGAAATAGATATTGACGACAATTGATATTGACAACTTATGATGCGTAAAGGACCAATTTACATTTATTCACATGATATTATCGGCGAATTTTAAATGTTTTTTTTTGGCAAAAACTAGACCATACATAAAAAAAAAACAACAAAATGGCTACATAGGCATTGGATATTAAATGGCATGCATAAAATATGTATTTGCCGTGCAATTGCTTGGTAGGGGGTGGGGTGGAGGAAATATTTAATACGTTTGCACGGCAGGTAGAAAAATTACTATTCCCTTTTCTTTAAGTCAAATATTTAAATTTAAAATAAAAAAACAAAAAAAAAAACGAAAAACTATAGAAACTACGTTGTAGACTATTTCAAGTACCATCAATATAAATATAGTAGACCAAAAACCAAAAATGTTGTAAAAAAAAAAAAAAAAAAAATAAGAAATTCAAATCAAATAAATAAAAAAAAAATGTTATTAATTCAAATATTGATTAAAACTCACTGAATCTTGAACGTGAGATTGTGGCTGATTCGATTTCATATATGCAGCGGCACTCGGCTGTGGCGTTGGACCTCCTTGATATTGTCGATTAATAAGCATCGGTGAACTGAGAAATTGCGAACTAAAACTGGCAACTTGCTGCTGTGGCGGAGCTGATGATGGGGCTGGTGCACCATGACCGCCAAACATTCCAGCTGCTTGCAGGCCATAGCTTTGTGTGCCGCCAGCTGCCGGACCACCATAAAATCCTCCTTGTCCGCCAGCAGAATTAGAGTAGTAACTATTATTTTGTATGGGTGGCGCTTGCTGCTGATAGATGCCCATATATTGTTGGGCATATGGTTGCCCTACCGCTCCGCTTTTTGAGCCAATTGCACCAATTTGTTGTGAGGACGGTTTCACCGACGCTGACATTAATGAATTTGACGTGGACGATATTAGTACCGTACTGGGATTGTTTAATTGCTGTGTTTGATTGAACGGCGTTTGAACGGCTGCGCCCATTCTAAATTGAGACGTCAAACTTTGGTACATGTCCGGCGTTGGTGCTGTAGCCAAATTTGCCGGCGTCTGCATGTACGTGCTGTACGGTGAATTGCCGGCCGCACCATAATGTGTGGGAAATTGTGAAAATTGCGAACGACCCGTTTCAATTTGAAAATGTCCATACAGGCCACCTTGGGATGGCATCGGCGATGAATTATACAAAACAGCCGGTGGCGATGGAATGGCTGACATACCGCCAAACTGTGACGGTTGATAGTATTGTTGGGGAGCCGTTTGTAATGCACTTTGTTGTATGGGCGGAGGTGATAAGCCCAGTGCCGACTGATGCAGTTGCTGTTGCGTTGGCTTTACTTTGCATACGTTCGTACTTGTTGCCAATGCTTCTGCAGCATGCTTTAAACTCATATTGGCACTCTGATGAACATTATGCGTACTTTGTCCAACATGCTGCGGACTTGGATTGTAACCACTTTCCACTTCGACCGATTCTTGAGCAGCTTTTGCAAAATGTTCCAATGCAGTTTGATCGGGTCCAAATGACGATGTATATGATCCGGGACCCGGTGATAGAGCGTGCTGAACATGCGTGATATTTGCATGTGGATGAGTGAACTGGTGTAAATGTTGCTGATGTTGTTGCGTAACAAAATTGGATGACATATGGGAATCATCTGCGCCGGCATGTTCTAAAACAGTTGGCATCGCCGGTACACTTTCCCAGACTTTTTTCACGCTAGCAATTTTCATATTTAAATCAGCCGTCGATGGTGATATTGTGTTTTGAGAGGAAGATCGCGGAATACATAGACCGCCCTTCGAAGATACAGCACCATTTTTATCATCAGTCAATTGGGAAATTTCCGTCTCAAATGTAAATGCCAATTTCATGTCCTTTTCATATTCAGAATCAGTCTTTGGAAAAGACATAGTTTGCAATGCCGACGATATTGATTCCGATTGTGGTTGAGATGAAGTACGCGGCACCTGTTGAGCATCGAGCATTTCTTGAAACGATCCAGTTGCGGCCGTCTTGAATACATCGTCCGATTTCTTTTCCAGTTGATTGCCGGCCGACTGCGATTGCTGTTGCGGTGACGATTGCGGTTGTTGCATTGTTTGCCGTTTGATTGGTGGTGGTATTGTTTTATAATTGGTATTTTCAAATATTATAGTGTTAACTGGCGGAGAGGTTCCATCTAAATGTTGCTTACTGTTATCAGTCTTTAAATTGATTGACAAATCTGTTTTATCACCCATATTTTGACCTGACTGCAGTTGTCTTGTTGCGTTCCGTTGATTCGTCGAGCACGATGATTGGCCATCCGGATGTGAACCAATTTCACTGTTGTCTAATGAAATATTTGCACCATCTTGATCACTTCCTCTAAATGACGATCCCAACGGTTTGTCCCATGCATTTGTTTGTTGCATTTGATTGCCACCCATTTCACCTGTTCGTTGCATTCGGGAATTTTCATTTTGTTTGACCAAACGCGGTGGCAAATTTGGTTGCCTATTATTTCGCGTATCCCTATTCGGAACAGACTTGTTGCCTTGCTGCTGTTGTTGTTGTTGTTGTTGATGCATTCGCGACGATGGTCCACTAGACTTATTTGAATTAAGACCCGATGGTTTAGTAGACGACTTTGTTACATGAGAACTCTGTCGATCATCTTTAGCTTTGTTTAAGCTGCTTGCATTTGCAGAAGCGGAATTTAAATTATTTCTTGGCTGTAACGTTTGAGAAGAATGTTGCTGCGGATGACCGACATTTTGAATTAAATTTGGTTCATCTTTTTTCGTATATTTTTTATCAATATTTTCACAAGGAATTTGTACAGCCGTCGTTGGTTTATCATTTTCCTTTTTGAGCTGTTGTTGAGATTCTGGCTTTCCTGCCAAAGAACTATCTTTACGTTGTGGTCCACCAAATGATGGCTTCGGAGACGTCTTCTTTTCATCTCGAGGAATGTTTTTAGAGCTTCCAATACTTCCCGTTGAAGATGACATTGCAAGCTTGCCACAATTTTGCTTATTACGATTTTTTCCCTCTGTTGTGTCAGATAGTTCGGAAGCACTCTCATACGCTTCCTCAGTGGATTTACTTGAATTGCGTGCAGAACTTTGAGATTGAACATTTGTACCACCCATATGTGAACCATTTTTTTTATTGTTAAGACCAGCGCTTAATGCTAATTGATTCTGTTTCGTTTTGTCATCAGACGAATTAGAATTATCGTCCGTTTTTGGGTCTTTTTTATTTTCGGTTTTGTCATCATTGGTTCCGAAGGGACTTTTTGAACTTGGCGGTCCATAATTGTCAATACGTTTCGGTGCTGTTGATGAACCTCGGCGAAAAGCTGGACCACCACCGCGACCTCTGCGTGACGGTTCACCACGTGGAGCAAATCCTTCTTTTTGATGCATCTGTCCACCGCTATGCCTCGAATAATCCATCTTAAACGAACTATTATCTTTGCGAGAGTTCTTCAGATTTCTATCTAAACGACTGTTATACGTATCTTCATCCGATCCTTCGCTTTCACTACCAAAATCATTGTACCGACTATGACCCGATCGCGATCCTCCACGACGATTCCAGTTACTTCCACCCCTATATGTTGAATAATTGCCGCCGCTACTGCGAGACGACGAATCTCTGTTATCGTGTCGACCACCTCTTCCACCACCCCGATGGCTAGATCGTTTGGTTGTGTGTTTATCGTCCGTCGAATGAAGAACTTCTTTCTGATTATTGCCACTGGTCGAGTAGGATCTAGTCGATTGCTTGTCTTCTTCCTTATTAATGGGAACCGTTTCGATTAATTTCTCTAAACATTTCTTATCATCATTTAGCGGCTTCAGAGAGAGCGGCGACAATGAATTATCTAAGATATTCAGATTTTCTGCCGATTTTTCAATTGACGATTTACTGCTATCTGGTGTGTCGGGCACACAATCTGCCCAATTTTTCGGTGGACTCTCTGTTATTCTTGAAATAATAGGCGGTGGTGTTTGTTGCTTTTCTTCGGGAGCCTGCTTTTCTCTCTCTCGCTCTTCGGACTTTTCTTTATCTCGACTTTCGGAAATTTTCGGCACTCTTTGTAAAATATGTTTTGGTTCATCAACGACAATTTCACATTTCATCGGTGGTGGAGTTTCACACTTAATTTCAACATTTTTCAATTCTGATTCAAGTTCATCAGCCCATGATCCAGTAAATTCCTTCGATTCGGATTTTTCTGTTCGAAAACATTCCAACGGTTTGTCTTCACTTGAGACACTGGTCTTTCTTTGTGACGAATCAGAAATGCTTCTTGCCAATTGTGGCGTTTTTTCACCCAACGAATTTCGGCTTGTTGAGTCTCGACCACTACTAAATCTGTCTTCTTCCTCTGAATCAATTCTTTTTCGATTGTTTGATTCAGCTCTTCTTGTATTCATCGCCTCATCCGATAAATTCTTTTTTATTGGATGATGCTGCTGTGCCAATGTCGACTGATGTTCTTGTTGCTGTTGCTGCTGTTGTTGTTGTTGTTTGTAATTTTGTGAATGGATATATCTGGGATCATATTGTTGCGCAAAAGGAATATTTTTTTGTTCACTTGAATAATTGGCAGTGACGTTTCGATTAGTACTATAACTAGGAGTTAATCCACTATTATTTCCACTGGAATTAGAAACACCTCCAGGTCCAACGTATGGAATTCTTTCCAACTGCTGCCTTTGAAATCGTGGCGGCAAATTTGATTGAAATTGCCTAGAAAATGGTATCATCGCATTTTCCCTCATGTCTCGAGTATCTCTCTCCCGATCAATTCGATCTCTACTATGGCCATAATTATCTTTATATGCACCATCCCGTTCCCGTGATATAATATCACGATCATATTTATCGTACCGTCCATAATCTCGCGCATCTCGTTCTCGAATTTCTTTATGCTCATTTCGATTTCTTTCTGCATCTCGATTCGAATATCTGGCTCCATCTCCGCCAATTTGTGTCAATGCTCTAAAATCCGATCCGTCACACTTTTGTTGATCATTCTCATCAATCTCCTTGTTTTTGTTAATTCTTTGTTCCAATTCTTGGAGCTTTTTATTCGCCGCCTGTTTTCGTTCCAACACCTTCTTCTCCTCTTCCTCTTTACGCTGTTTGACACGTTCAACAACTTCTGCATCCAAGCCACGGTGCCCATTTTGTTGCGGTCTCGAATGCACTTCTCGATCACGTTCCCTTTGAGAATGTTCCCGTTCCTTTTCTATTGCTCGATCCCTTTCATTGCGCTCATTTCGTTCCCTTTCAATTTTTTCTCTCTCCACACGTTCCTTTTCCCGCTCCCGTTCCCGTTCTCGTTCACGTTCACGATTCCATACTGAAATAGGGGAGGGAAAAAAACAAAAACAAAAAGGATTAAATTTTACTCATTTAGATACTACAAAGGGAATAATTACCTATTCTATTATCTTCTTCCTGTTGTTTTGGAACATCTTTATTATGTGCATTAGATTTTTTATCACTTTTATGCTGTACTGTGCTGTCCTTGACGTTGTCAATAGTTTCATCGTCTGAAAACACCAATTTCTGATTATAATCAATTTCATCAGATTTGGCCCATCCCTCATCTTTAGCCAGTGAATCCATACGATCAAGTTCTTCTTCTCTAATGATCGGTCTTTGAACAAGAGTTTCTTCTGGCTCTGTATACGGAATTGTTGGATCTTGTCGATTGCCGCCAGCTAATCTATTTGATGGTTGTTGTCTTCGTTGATGAGATCTTTCATCGCGTCGATATAAGGAAAAATCTTCACCAATATAGTTTTGCGGTTGTTGCGGCTGTACGCCCGGCTGAAATCGTTGTTTAACCTGGATCTGTTGCTGTGTAGGATAATTTATATTGCCTTGAGGTGGAAGCCCATACTGATTCGATGGTATGCCACCACCGATATTTGTTGTGCCACTGTTGTTTCCACCAGTTCGATACATAAACGGTGGCATCAGGGCACGAAATTGTGGTGGCACCTGTTGGAGGGCCTGGGCCTGTTGGACGTCCTGTAAACCGACATTTTCGCCGCGATTTCCGTTGCCGCCTTGCTGTTGATGCTGTATCCAACTCGCGACATCTGTCTGCGGTCTCAAACTCATTTGTTGGCCATCGCCAGTTGTTTGGCCATGATGTGAATCGCGATCGCGCGTTATTTTTGATGGCGGCGGTGCACTTCCATCTAGCGAAGGAAATTCGTGCTGAAATTGTGGACTCTGATAGAGCGGGGGTTGTGCAGTCTCGACAGGCGTACCAGTTGCTACTGAGCTCCATGTTGCCGATGCTGATGTGTTGGTTTGATTTGATGACAAAATTAACGTACTACTAATGGAATTACTACTATTGATACTAGTTTGGCTAATTGGTGCCGTTGTGTTCACAGGTGGAATTGGGCTCGGTCCACTGACTGGAGCTGGTGCTAATGTTGCAACTGTTGTTGTTGTAGCTACTACTTGATTTGATTCAGGACCTCCCCACGAACCAGACTGATCTGTTGGCGTTGATGTTTCGGCTTTCAAAGATGGAAGATTTGCCGGTGGTCTACGAGCCGATGGAACTTTACCCAAACTTTGCATGCCATGTTTACGCGGAACTGCGTTCTTTTGTGTAGAAGGTTCAAGAGATTCGCCCTATTTAAATAAAATCACGTTCGATATAGAACTAGTTACAAACGGAAATAGTTAGCTAAGCTAAGCGATACTTACACGGCTACTTCTATAAAGACTGTTTATATCCAGTGCTGAAAACTTGGGCTTTGCATGGCGCTCCCCCTTACTTCCTCCCAGTGTACTCATGCTGCCAGTGAATCCTCATCAGCAAAATTACCGCCCAACTAGACTCGCAATACACTCACTTTATTTATGGAATCCCGCCGATGTAGACTGGGATTTTTAACTGAGGGTATGTCCTCTTAATGGCGAAATTAATAAATTCAGGATATTACTCCCGACGAAGATGATGAATCTTTCACCTTCTTCGTCGTTTTTTCTTCTTTTTAATTTTTATAATGAATTTTTTTGTTTTAAAAACATCCAGTACAGTGCAATACTGAGGGGGTTGTTTGTTATGTTTATTGAAAAAAAATCTTTCAAAATCTTCGATTCACTAGGTTTGATCCGTCCTTATTGTTTAGTTTTGACTTTTAAGTTGATTTTTAAACCTCGAACGAACTCGAGAAATTTCCTGAAAACAAACAATGATTGATTTGATACATTTTCTACTAACACAATAAAATCTTAGGACTAAATCCAACAAATTGTGATTATCTTTTGTAGTTCCAGTTATTTAGGATCTTTTTTTTTTGTATTCTCTGTATCTGGTGGCCTTAGGTAAGAGTGATTACATAACAGCAAAAGCTTTATGGATAAAACATTTTAAGTTTACTTCTTATTTAAATTCATTTAATTTAAATAGATATACAAAAGTTAAGAGTTTATAGGAGGGAAGGGAAGGTTGTAGTAATTTCAAAACTAACGCACAATAGACAAAACAGAGGTGCTATTGCCCTTTGCAAAGTCTACGCAGCGATTATGTTCAGTAATGTTTGGTTGCGAGAAATTCGTCCAAATCTAATATTATTTATTTGATGCGCACTAAGAGATTTCCACTAAATATTGGCAGGACGATTCGATCAATCTGATGATGAGAAATCTTAAGTTAGGTTTACAAAAGAAATCGAATTTTCCAAATGAACTTTTTAAACAAAAATGGCCGCCATGATTGAGTACTGGGTGAAAAATCTCAATAATTAGTTAAAAATATACGTAATTAAATTATGTACGGCTAATAAATTAGATTTTTATTAAAATTTGCGGGCATAGGCCGTAGATATACGAATAAAATCTTGACAATTGGAAATATTTTGTGTTCCGCCCACAAATGGACATCCAGGTTACATTTCGTTTTTGTTACGCTTAAATTGACATCTTTAAATTATTGGCTATACAATAGGAAATCCTTAAAAACAATTCCAATATTGCTATAGTAAATAAATCAAATGTACAGACCTTTTTCTGCTCCAAAAATGTTTTTCTATCCAAATTTTTTTTTTTTTCTTTTCTTCGTAAGTCCAAAACACAATTTTTGTTCACCTTTATTTTTCAACTATCTACAAATATATTTTTGATTGATTTTGTTTTGCAATGCTTGAAAAACACTTGAACAAACAGTTTTAACAGAAAATCGGTTTATACAAACGTAGAGTTATTAAGACAAAACAAAAGATTTTCATCGGCGTCTCGAACGAATTGGGATATGACTCTGCTTTGATTGCTTTTTTCATATAAATTAACTTGGGATACACTAGAAATATGCACTCACCCAGATTCGATAAATTTATCACAAATTCTTGTAATATTTAAACGTCACTATTTATGTATTGTAGGACGGATGATACGGGATTTTTTAAATACAAATTATTTGCGAATCTACGTTTTCAGATTTTTTCAAAATGGCCACTGGCTGAGCCTCTGCCACAGATCTTTTTATTCGATCAATCTGCGATGTTGCCAACTCTCGGTAATAGAAAATCTGAAAATCTACTCGCAATAAGAAAAAAATCTCCGTTTTTAGATATTATAACAAAAATCACTGGTTTGCATAAAAACACAACAATAGATGTACAAATATGTACTTAAAATATAATAGTATGAGTATCATAAAAAATTTAGTTGTGTCAAAAAATCACCAGATCTGATAATATGAAATGGCAACACTGATTCGATTAATATTTGACGATCCATTTATATTTTATACATACGTTGCGCCATCCCTTAGGTATAAAAAAAATTAATGATTTAGTGATGTGCTAGTTGATATTTTTCGGATTCATGGGTACAAATACAAAAACAGTATGACAAATACGATTTTTCGAGTCGAATGTTCAAATTTTCCGTCTCGCCCGAAAACATGACTACGATAGGAGAGCACAGCACAGAGTTGAACTTCATGAGTGGACCATTTGCTGGAAAAAGATAATTTTTAGGTATGCTCCAAATATATTTTTTTTACAAATACGACAACGTATAATTGTGTATAATTTATTTATAATCAAAAATGTTTAGTAATTAAATTGTTCTTCCATACAAAACTCGATTTTATATTACAATTAATTTATGTTAATTACAAAACTCCCCTATTTACGTAAAAATAGTATAATTAAATTTCTAAAACACAATTTTATTGAAAACAAAATGTATATTGAGGATAAAAGGCACTAAATATTAAAAGTTGCTGGTCAATTAAATATATGCGCCCTTTGTCTGTAAACAGAATCCATTCCAGAATTTTTTAAAAAAAAAACATTTTTCTGGATTCTAACGTTAAGACACTAGGCTAGAGCGGTATGTTTCGTATATTCTACGTCGTTTTGTAGTAACCGAAACAAATTAACAATAATAAAATACTTAGTGCTGATTTTACGATAATTTTTTTTTTTTTTTTTTTTTGACTAAGTTCCCTAATTCCTGGTAACAACAAATTGGCACTATGTAGAAGAACTTTAGAAGACCCGATAACCATTTTCTTTTTGCTGCCATAAAATCATTATAAATTTGAAAATTAATGAAAAAATGGATTTGTTGAGCTCAAATTTGTTGTTTTGGTTGTACACAAAACTTGTCGCTCTAGATGAAAATCGTATTGTTGAATATCGACAATTGACAGAACATTGATCTGTGGCATCTGAGTAATATTTAATTAAAAAAAAAAAATCAAAAAAAAAAATCAAAAAGAAAAACCAAAAATATTTACCACAAATGTTTCTTTCTTGAGATTTGAATTCAAAATAAAGGGAACACCATCGATTTCTGTATGTCCGCCTAATGTTCCATCCTTTGATATGCCCGATGGTGCCTTTGGAGCCGCTCGAACGGGCGATGCCAGTTGATACGATGATTTTATTTCTTCATAGTCATTTGATTCATTTTTTGGCGGTAACTGTAAATAGAATATTTTTTCAAAATCTGTTAGGTTTCGATTTTTTTTTTTTTTTTTTGGTTTATCTTACAGGATATAGCGGCTTTGATGATATGTTTGCGTAGTGCAGTAAATTTTCTAAATTATTTGCTTTGTTTGGTTCATTTGTTGATGGGATTTGTGGTGGTGGACGATGTGTAACCGGACCCAATTTAAAACATATCACAATTCCATTTATCTCTCTGCAATATAATAGAACGTTTGGTATTTTGGAAATTTTGGAAAATTTGGAAAGAAAAAAAATATACCCAGCCAAATTAAAACCATTGGGCGCCACTTTTAATCTTGAACATAATATAATATCGGTAACAGCCTGATTTACAGCACCCCGTTTTGATAATTTATATGCAATTTGTCGTTTTCGCCATGCCCTCTGCTCACTATCAGCCGTTCGTGATAATAACGAAAATCCTTCCGGCGGCAGATCTTTTTCGGATATTACTCTGTTTTGTAATGTGGAGGAGGTAGGTGTAGTAGAGTGGATCAAAATAAACTAAAAATTATTCACATACTTTAAAGTCTCCACAATATATTCCGGTAATCCTTCGCTCTTCGACAAACACAAATAACGGGTCGTTCGTTTGGCAAACAATATAGTCTCTCGCCATAAATCGGCGTCGGCATCTTGATCGTAACTTCGATGTATTGCCGTAAAATTTCTTGGACATCTATAAAAAATAAAATAAAATAATTTTCCAAATTCCAAATCTCGCTCACTTGTCATATTCCTCGACAATTTGAATCGCTGTCACAGGTCGGTTATCCGGTAAAACGTTCATGATTAAATTTTTTACATTTTTGCTTTTAGACATTTTCTGTCAAAATTACGAACTTTGGTTTTCTCTTAAATATGTGGAAGTGAATTTTAAAAAAAGGGGAAGGAAAGCCGAAGCGATCTTCGATCTGCAGGTGAGTTTGTCTTATTTTTTAAAAAAATAAATATAAATTTTGTCAATCAAGCGCGGATTCAGACTGAACGGAGATGTTAAAGCAAGAAACGAAGAGATAGAGAACAGGAAGAAGGGACGCGACCAGCAAGCGGAGAAGTTGTGCGGAAAGATTTTTGGATAAAGAATGAAAAAAGAAACGTGAGAACCACAAAAGTTCGACAGAGTATTCGACGACGAACTTCCCCTCTTCATCCCATCGGATTCCGGAACGTGGCACCCACCATCTGTAGGTCACTCAGGTGAGTAGAACGTTCCGAAAATCCCCCCAAATTTTTGCTTACCGGAAATTACTGGCCCAGTGTAAGGAATCAGGCGGTCATATTTTTTTTTAAATGGAATGTCAAAGGTATTCAAAACAATAAGAGAAAAAAGCAAGATATCTCCCCTACTCCCCCCCCTCCTTGAACAATCAAAGGGAGTCGACCTGCTTACGTCAAGTGAATACAAGTTCTACACTCTGGATGCCCGTGGACCTGTGATGATGGACGATTGTGGTTGAGTAATTCCAATTACTAGTTCTAGAAGATTGCCCAAAATTTAAATTAAAATACCGATACCGAAGTACCTACTGAAATCTGAATGATAACACAAAAACAACAACAAAAAAATTGGAAAAATCATAATCTTAGTGGGAATTTTTGTATTTTTGAGTCACCGTACAAATATTTCATGTAGCCACTGTTTATCTGTGTGTTTAAAAATAGTACATTTTAGTCATCCAAACGCGATAAGCGAACTATCCACGTTTATTTGGGTACAAGAGTTCGAGTTCAATGAGAGAATTTGTTATGAACACTAAACGATTGATGACAGGTGTATGATGATAATTTAATTAAGGGGGGGATAGTGGGCACTTTTACGTTCTATTTGATTCTCCAAACCTAAAATTGATAACAACAAAGAAAATGCCATGAAATTTTACTAAGCTCAGCCAGACAGGAGAAAATGGTAAACAATTGAAGGATCTAGTATCTAGTTGGAGGTAATTTTTGGAATTTCCTCGGATACCTCACCAACAATTTATTAATACTAAAATTAACACTGTCGACTCATATTTTATTTATTGATTTTAGAAATTAACTTTATTTTCAGTAATAAGTAGAATGATGTATGATGTTGGAGTACTTTGGAGTACCTCTGGATATAAAACCTTTTATTACCGAATACCCAAATACACTCGATCACCAACAACAAATAAATATTCTTCGATACTAATCCCGGATGGATAACAATTTTTGGCAAATTTTTAATTAAAAAAACTTCAAAACTTAGAAAATAAATTTTTTTTTTTTTCTTTATGACAACAGTAAAATCTAACAATAAAACGCTTTTCTTGCTTCTAACAAACTGTTTCTATCTACATGTCCCTCTCTAAATGTTTCTAAGTTACTGTAGTGTACTGTCTAATTAGAACCTAAATTAATAGGATTTTTTGTCTAAAGTATCAAATTTGTACTAGTAATAGAGGGCAGGTACGTCAACTAGTATAAAAAAAGTACCAAAAAAAAAATTACATTTTTGTTTATATTTTAGTATTATCACAAACTGTCAAACGGCAGTACTGAGTCCTTTCGTCTTATTGAAAATTGCAACAGATTTTCTTTTGGTCTAGCAAAAATTGTGTTAAAAAATAGGATTTAACATCTCCAACGTATGAAAATGAATAATTCCGATGCAAATATTGAAAATGTAGAAACGAAAAAGCCAGAAAATACAGCCGAACCCCCAACACCAGCAATAGCAATAGCAACCGCAACAGCAACAGCAGGAGCCTTACAAACAACAACAACAACAACAACGACACCGCCATCATTAATTGCGCTAGTCGCAACAAATAATAAAGGGAAAAAAGAACGAATTAAACGAAAAAAACAGAAAGTTTCCAAAAACAATGGACCAAAACATCCTCTGACAGGTAAAATTATTCTCTTTCTGTTTAGTCAATTTCTTAATCTGTATGATGCGGTGGACCATCAGGTTATATTCGATTTATGAATGTACGCCGAGAGGAATTACGAAAAATCCATCCTAATGCAACGGCCATTGACATAACAAAATTGATTGGAGAAGAATGGAACGTACTGAACGATGAGAAAAAGAAACCGTTCCTTGAGGCAGCTGAAATTGATCGAGAAAGATACAATAAAGAATGCATTGCATATGCAGCTAAAAAGGTAAGATCATTTGATATATTATAATTCGAATAATAATTAATAAAAATCCGAATGAATTATTAGAAAAGTGATGAGTCTTCGTCGGAAACAACAGAATTCTCAATGGACAAAATAAATGGCATTGATGACAAAAAGGAACCGGTAACGAAACTTCCACGAACTGGTGACTATGACATTCCAATATTTACGGAAGATTTTTTGGAACACAATAAAAATGTTGATGCCGAATTACGTTCGCTACGCAAATCCAACACAGACTATGAACAACAAAATTCGATATTGGAAAAACACATCGAAAATATGCACAATGTAATTGTAAAATTGGTGAATGAATCGAACGATCTGAAAGCAAACAATGATCTACTAACAAATTATTTGAACAAATTGAAGAACAAATTGGCAACAGCTCTATCCGGATTGTCCATACCAAGTTCGTGTTCATATTCGTTTTAACATTTTTACCATATTACCATATGGAACTTGATTTTCAGGTGAACCAAACGGAGCTAATTTAGACAATATTGATAAATATATGGTGGACTTGCACAAAATGTCAACATCCAACTCACATGGACCAGCCTCTTTAAATAAAGCCAAAGATATTATTCGAAAACTTGATCTACAAGCACAATTTACGTTTAAATAATAAAGAAAAAATTATCTCAAAAAGATTTTGATTTATTATTTATCCATTATCCAACAGGTAAGTGTGCCTATAATAATTTTTATTCAACAACAATTGAAAGGTTTAGAGAAGAGATTAGAGAGAGGAGTAATTTCGAAATATATACGGAATAGAGCAAAAATGAATATAACAAAAATTATAGAGAATCAAAAAATACAAATTTCTTCAATAGATCAAAAAGTTTCGCCGACCTACCGTTATGGCGCTGCATTCAATTTTAAATAATCTTTCGGCATTTTGATCGATTACTCAATATTTATTGATTGTAGACCAAAAAAAAAAAAAAATGGATAAGCACAAAATCATAGAGAATAAGAAAATAGACGGAAAAGTTTTAAACTCAATTTCTTCAAAGTTTTTTCTTAAAATTCGGCAGAAATGCACAAAACATTTCTTGAAAATTCCTTTTATCCCAGTCTATATGTTTTCGGGTAAAAATTATCCCTAAAAATAGAGAGGTGTGAGACCAGTCGCAACTATTGCCAGTACAGGAAGAGTTGTGTTGCTTGATAGTGCAGCGGGCCCCATAAGATATAAAAACGCAATTTTAAAAAAAAACAATACTCAACTTTTATTATTCACAAAAAAAAACAACATCAATACAAAAACACAGAAGTTATCATTAATGTCTACAAATAATTTCATAATTTTTTAAATTTTTTTTCACTACATATAAAAAACATTTTGACTTAGTTTGTGCAAAACAATTATACAAAACAGAAAATCTCTCGTTTTACATCAGTAGGTTGGTTGTTTATATCACTATTTATCACACGATATAGAGATATCAATTTAAGTATAAAAAAAACCTCTTAACAATAAATAACAAATAATAATTTATATAAAAAAAAAGAAGATGTCTCAGACAGATGTGACATCCCTCATATCATAAAGGCATGTGAAGATTTTTCTTTGGATTTCAACTAATCTTATAGGTAGTAAGGTGACTTTTAAGTACATTTACAAAATATTATAAGATCTATACTGAAAGATCCTCCCAATCTTCGATTTTTCGTTCGCTCAGTTCAATATGAAAACTGACGGTGGCTCCTTTAAGACGTTCATGGCATTGTGGCGTTAATGGATTATTTCTCATGTCAACCAATTCCAATGAATCCGATGTAATCATATTGTAGTCAGCTTCAATATCTGTTGAATAGAAAAAATAATTATTATACCGCCGGCACTTTGAAAATAGTAAAAATGATGGTCTAAAATCTAGTCTTCTATTATTTTGGTTTGGAGTTCCTCAAGATTGTGTTCTGGGTCCCTTACTGTTTTCACTATATCTTAACGATCTCCATAATTAAATTGGCCCTAGATTAATACCACTCAAATAGCTAATTCCTTTTTTTTTGTTCATGGAATTAACTTATGGAATACACTTACATTTGATGTTAGGGATGCTGGGACTGGTTTTTCATCCATCTTTGTTTTTCTACTTTTTACATACGGGATTATAGATAACTAGAGTACTAGGATATTTGTAATTCAATTAGGGTCAGTTACCCTATGTACATATATATATATATATATATATGTATATATAAGACGAAAGTCTAATGAATGATTCCTCGTTCATTTCCCGAACATTTTAATACAATCAATAAGATTCGTTAAACTCCGCGAGTCACACTGATCATCATTTATTCATTTTGAAGTCAAATTTCCTTCCTTTGGTGCCTATCTTGTCAACAATTCCTAAATGCCATTAAAAATTAATGTCTCTTACCAATTATCGAATTATTGTTGGCCATCAGCTGTCTCAACCTTGGCATTTTGAAGACGACCGCAGGTAACGTAATAAATGCATTATGTGAAATATCTAATCTGAGTAGTGATGTTAGGTCGGCCAGTTCGTCTGGTAGTTTTGACATCTGATTGTGTGATAAATTGAGATCTGCAATAATAATAAGAGAGAGAGAGAAAGATAGAAAGAGATGTTTTGTCATATTCATAATGTTGTTGGTGTATTGGTACAAACCTGTGATTAGGCTAAATTTTACGGCAAATTTTGGTGGAATTTTTGTAATCACATTTGAGCTGAGATCGCAGGTTTTCAGTTCGGTATGTCTCATTAGGTGATAGACGGCGTCTGGTACTTGCATTAATTGACATTCAGAAAGATCTATAAAATAACAACAACAACAACAACAAAAATTATTATTCTATCATTGAGTATTATTGAACTACGTCTCTTAATATTAATTGACAAACAAACTGTGTGCTTTCTTGCATATAAATGACCACAAGACCAAAATCTTCAATTTAATAAGAAATCGTCAAGAATTGATTGAACATCTTATAGCCAAAATTCAACTAATATTGCGGACATTATGTAAATATATTGCGATCTACATTTTTTTTGGTAATTACCTAAATTTTGGGTTTCATTAGCCTCTTCACAGCGAACAATTATTCGCGCTACATGATTTGCCATTATTGTGTTGACAATTTTCTATTCAATTAACGAAGGATCAAATAGTACAATAACCTATCCAAGTTAATAGACTAAAGTTCACTGATCACACACTAAAGAAAAAAACAGAAAAAAAATCTCTTTCTAAACGGAACACGTGAAAAATGGAAAATTCTATGAATAAAGAAAATCACAAAAATCTAAATTCATTTGAATCGAAAATAGATCGGACGTACAGTTGTTTGATCATTTGAAATGTTCCACACTACCGCAGCAGCGATCATTTTCTTTCTTTCTTACACTACACTACACTACATACATATAGTACATACATACAAAATATTAAAATGGCTATGTGTTCGATAAATAAAAAGCGATCGTTAAAGTTTAAATGTGTTTGTGTGTGTTTGAGTGTGTGTATGATCACATTAATTAATAAGATGTAGTAATTGTGATCATCAATGCGCGTCAATTCAATACCTACGTGTAGAAGATAGACTATATATGTAGGACATTGGTCAATCAATTGAAGAATGAATAAAAATTACATTAAAAGTTTTTAAATAAATTCGAAAACCACGTGGCTTTGTTTACGCATTTAATTTTGGCAACCATATTGTAAATACAAATAAACTTTGTGGCGCATTTTATTATTTTGTTTTATTATTTTTGTATTGTACCAATACCTACCTACCTACCTATGATGCATGTTTTACCTTTTTTATTAATTGAGTTGTTGCTCATTTACTGTTTATTATAGAAAGTAAAGGTCATTTTGTATAGATACATACATTATTTTATTTTATAACCATATATGTATGTCGGTACATAGGTAATAAATATCAATTAACTAATTAGTTAGGCATATTAGTGTTTTGTTAATTATTATTATATTTAGCAACAAAGGGAATAATGGACGACATTTGAATTGAAGAAAAAATTACGAATCGTTCTTTAAATCTTTTTGTATTGCCCACTATCCCCCCTTCCCATCCCCCTTTATATCAGAAAGAGGAGACGTTAGTAATTTTTTAATTTATAATTTCTATATATTTGAAGAAAAAAAACCAAAACTTTCCATGGAAATATCTTTTTTTTGTAAATCGGTGGGATATTTTCGGCAGAACCCATCACAGTAGATATTTAATAAAATTGATAAAGTTTCATTAATGGTCCAGTACGTTTGGGAGTTATCTCAATGTACTTCAATCAAGCGTATTTAATTAGAATAGGTAAAAATTGCTGGAGGATTCCGTATTTTAATTGAAGCTAAAAAGATACTAAATCAAATATATTATCAAAATAGGTGGTGTTCATTATTACCGGCGAAAAAAAATGAAAAACAAGGATTAACAAATGTGCATCGAAATGAAATAAATCGAATAGTTCAATTATAGTAAATACTCTAGAGGCCAAAGCAGTACCATGGCCATCAGCCTATCCGTATGATGTACCTAACAATTATAAAAATACCAACAATTCCAAATATACTCGTACTATGTAGGTACATACATATTTTTTTAAAAAAACTTTTTTAATTTAATTTAATTTTTATCATTTTTAGTTGAATTTATGGCGCTTACAGTATTTCTACATTGAAACGGACACATTACGTAGAATTTGGTGTATAATTGTCTACCGACAGTTCATCAGGTAAACATAAAATTATTTAAAAATCTTGATTAAAAATTGATATAATAATAACGGTACTGTTGGTGTGTTCTCTTTTCATGCGGGTGACCAGTCATCTCATGTGATATCATTTCTATTATTCTGATTGGTCGAACAAAATAGATAACAGAATAGATCCACTCTCGCATTCATTATAAATTTAACTTTTTTTTCTTTTTTTTTGATTAGTTGGCAATATGGTTTTATAAGGGAACTACATTTTATCCGAAATATTTTGTGCTTAAATTATATATTTTTTAATCTACCATTTATTTTATTGTGTTCTAACTATTGATATTCAACAAGTATAAGTTTCCACGAGTCCTTAGAACAAAATTTAGTTAAATTAATAAAAATTATAAAAATGTTATTTCAATCGGTCTTGAAATTTTCATTTTTTTTTTTGGACTCCATTTTATTTAATTGTGGCAGTAACTTAAAATTCATTTTTTTTTTCGTTTGTGCCGGCACAGTGTTTTCAGTGTTTTCAGACAATCAACAAGAAACAGTTCCTTCCTTGAATAGGATTTAAGGTACTTTAGCAATAATATTTGAAATAATAAGAACACTGTAGAAATTTTATTCTAATTGGTCTTTAAATTATCGTCATTTTGGACGCCACATTTAATTGCCATTTAATACGAAATTCTCGAAATAGCATTTTAATTACTGAAACACAGTACAAAAATGCAAATCAATTATGACATAAAAAATATAATCTTGAAAAATTAAATATTAATTTTAATTAATTTGAAAATTCAAATATCATTGAAATAAACCATTTCGTAGTAGTATCGATGTGACCAATTTCCATTGTTTTTGAGATGGGTGTACAATGTAGAGTTTAACATAAGCTGGCTGGATATGCGATTAGAAAAAAATATAAAATATAGTTAAGTCACCGTTGATTCACCGGAATTACGTAAAATGTTAATAAATTTTAGCGTTTGAATATAAAGTCGGAATACATTAAGCAACTACGTATTATTAGAATTTTCTTTCGATAAAAAAAACTAAATTTTAATTTGGGGCTGCAAATTTAATGTTAGCATCCACAAAAACCATATGCCACTATACAGGCAATAATTATACTCAATCAAAATGTTTCTCAATGAGGAATCAATTCATTTGAATTTAGTTTCCGAAACGGACAAATAAATCTAAAATTGATCTTTAGCAGTGGCTTCCAAATCAAATTGAATAGTTGAGCTGATTTCGGAACTTCTATAATATATATGTATTTGAACCATATATTCTTTCTTTGTTAAAAAATTCCATGAAATCCTTTCAACCGTACCTATATAAAACAAATAAATACAATAAAAATGATGTTATGAGATGACTGTACTATGTATTTGTATATATATAAAAACATTAAATATATGTATAGTCATAAAATCCTTTGTCTACGAATGGAAAAACATCTGATTTTTCTTTGGATGAAGATTTCCGTTTAATACAGAGTACGCAAAATTTTCTTGAACTAATGCCAAAAAAAAAAAAAAAACTGAAATGAGTAAACAGAAAATTTTCTTATTTTTCCATTAATATTTTGAAATATTGAATCAGGTTATTTTCATTTGAAAGTATACATTCATTATGCCAATATTTAAGAGATTTAAACCATTAATTACAACGATTCAACTAATTTCCTTACTGACCGATTTTTTTTCGTTTAATGTAATTTCCGGTAAAATTATAACCATATAAATAATACGCAGCATATATATTGTACTCTTTTTTTTTAATGGAAAATATAAATGTACTGTACATATGTACCTGCACCAGCACATGCCATTATCTAGAATAACAATGGTTGCACAAACAATTTTTTTTTTTTTTTTTTAATTTATTTTCAGTACAAAATTGTAAAATTCAGGTGTAGTGTTTGTGTATGTTTCTCGCTAGGTAATGTAATCTTGCGCATAAGTTATTAAATTAAAATTATATAAAAAACAGGCAATAAAAACATTAGTCAATTATAAAATGTTTAATGTTTTTATAGACAAAATTTCACTTTCTTTTTATACTTTTTGTATACAATGCGAGCTATATTGTTTGGATTTCTTATGTATGTATACAGAGATCTATGTAATAATATACCTATACTGTACAGTTGTTATTCTTTTTGAAGGTAAGGCAATCTAGTATTATAAATCAATGTGGATAAAATAAAATAGTCAAAGATTTGTATCATGTAAATGTAATAAAAATAAATATCTTCATATGGGAAAACAAAATGTCGAAATAATAATTCTGCAAATTTTTAATCAATTGATAAATGATAAATGAATTAATGTTGTCAAATAAAAATGGATGTGAAGTCGAAGCTCTCTCTTAACGTTAAAAGATGTTAAAAAAAGTCCTTTATTGCATTACTGACAAAAAAAATATTCTTAAGAAAGAATCTAAAAATGATTTGAACATTTCTAGAAAAAAAGAAATCAATGACCTAATTGCATCATCGACACTTAATTATCTTTTCACGGAAAATGTTTAAATAACAAAGAGAAAATGAACTAAAGTGAAAAATATTCCAATACCACACATCAGTTGATTCATTCGGATTATTTCCATAAATTACTCATACAAACTAAAACTTTTAGCATAAAATTATAAATACATACCTAAATTATTATTCTCTTTGGCATCCTCGCACCGTCCAACCACCCTTATTACACCTTTTCCAGCCAACCTTGAAAACACCATTGTACCACCCATTCTATCAATATTTGGTATTCCTGCTCCATTTCCATTGTGATCACCACCATCCCTATTGTTGTTATTGTCACTTGGTGCTGTATTTGTGATGTCCTGTCCAAAATTCGATGTTGGAGGCATTTTTTTGGATAATTTGGCTTTGTCCTTTTTTGTTACTGTTCGATACACTTCAATGAATTATTTCACTATTTTCAAAATAAAAAATATCCTTCTATCACAAATTAACGAGGTCACAATAATTGAGTGACGATCCGACGATCCTTTAATTGATTTGAATAAAATTAATAATTTTTAAATATTGTTTTTGAATCCTTTAATTTTTTGGTTTTTGTTTTTTTGTTTTTAAATATTGCGCACAAAAAAAATACTTCACTGGAAATTAAACACATGCAAAGTGCTCAATTCACTTGAGTATGGACTGACAGACTTCCGCTTTTCAAATGTTTTCACACAATAACGAACAGCTGATTTTATACTACATGTGATAGAGATAGCACGAAAATATTTTTTTTATTTTGTATATAATGAAAATTCATTGTATTTCGTATGTACATACAAGTTATATTACATACACTATGTTACAAACATCATCGAAAAATCACATTTACATACATTTTCTTTGTATTGATCGCGATCAAAATACTGCGTAATCACTGTATTTGTGTTTGTATTTCTTTGAATAAAACATTATGTTTGTATTCTTCTCGATCGACTTGAAAATAAACTATAAATTAATCAACAATTGGGATAGAAAATGATCCGAAAAGATCGTGTGATCACGGTATATGATCAGAATCAGTATTCTATTTTGTCCGCACCACCGGAACTAAAATATTATTATTTACAAATTTTTTATAGGATATTTACTCCTTTACCAAATATAAATTGGATTATTATATGTAAATGAAGGGAATGGGAATTTTTCTTTAAATCAATTAAAACAAAAACAATTTACATCATAATAAACCCGTTTACTTTACATAATATGTAAAATCAGAAAACATTGATACAATATTAATAATTTTCACTGATTGGCAACACCTTGAGCATGCTGTAAACCAGTACATAAATGTAGCATCACAACACTCAAAGCTTGGACACGTTCTTCGGATTGACCAATTAAAAATGCTTTTCGCGTTACATCCTGTTGAATGTCTTTTGATTTACGAAATGCAGACGTTCCTATTTCGGTTGTACCACCTGGTCCTTTTGTTTGAAGCAATATACTTGTGTCGAGTGACGTTCGTGTAGTATCTGTATTCGCTGATGTGGACGTCGATTTTTCTGATCTCGTTGATATCAAATCACCACCACACATTGAATGAATAGTGGCATGAGCTGCTGTTTCACTGTCCAGAGCTAGTCGAAGTTTGGCAAGCTTTTTTTTAATATATTGAATATCAAGTAAATTAACAAAAATCGCAATGAATATTCTCAGTGATGAACATACCAATGAATGTATCTTAGTAACTCTCTCCTTTGGCTCATATTCTGCATAGAGATTACGACTAGATGCCTTTGCTAATCCCATTAAATCATCTGGTGTTGCCCAGCCAATAAGTTCATCCGTTAGGCCGTTGATTTGTTCTCTAGATATTTCAGCAATATCGTCAGGAAGTTGTTCTAATTTTTGTGCAACAGCCGCAAAAGGATTTGTGCTTTGATTAACAAGAGATTGTTTTCTAATTTAAAAATGGAAAATATACCACCATTTAAAGGGTTACTAAAAAGCTGTGGCCAAATTATGGAATCATATAAAAATTAATTTTAAAATTGTTTAGCCCTACTAACTAGTACGTACATATTACTACTACTATTACTACTCAGTGTAATTCTATAAATGACTACTTAAACAAATACAATTTATCTAACCTTGGTGAATGTTGAGGACTTGGCGGCAAACTTCGACTCCCTTGATTAATAGCCGATGATATACCCGGTATTGCCAGATTATTTGCAGAATTTACACGTTTAATGCCTTGCGTAATCATATCACTGAAACTTTGTCTATGTTGCTCGGAAGTGGGCCGAGTCTATGAACAACTAAAAAATTATATTTGACAAAAGAAAACCCTCCACTTATTACATACTTCATCGGCATCGTCCATATAATCCGTTTCGACATCGACATCGGTTACTTTAAATTCCACAGAGGGCATGGCTATTTGGCTGGCGGTTGTTGCATCAACTGGTCCACATATTGTTGAATTTTGACATTTATTAATGCATTTCTTGTGGCAGCTCATGCTACATTCTCGACATTGAACAGCATCCTTGAGCCAAATTTTTTTGCCACAAAAATCACATTGAGTGGATCGATGAAAATGGGTTCGGACAAAGTCATGCTGTTTGGCGGAATTCGTTGTGTCATGACGTTCTTCTTCTTTTTCTGTGGGGCTTCTGGAAAATATTGGGTGGGAACATTGAATCGTTAATGTTTTTTTGTAGGTACGTGAAAATGTTTTTACTTAGTAAGTTTGGCGGTTTTTTTGGTGGAATCACATAGAATGCTGGTTGTAATATTTCCAGTCCAGACAAAGGAAAGCAAAATATCACCATAACATAAATTTGAATCAAATCCTGACTGACTCGAAAGACGATGAGTTGATCTAAGATCGATGATTATTGTACTTATTTATTAATTTAATTTTAGAAAATACTTACAGATTTGGTGTACTTGGTGGCATCAGTGAATATAATTTGACAAATTGTCCTAAATTCGAATCCGAACATTCGGCTAACACATTCTGAACGGGAATATTCAAATAACCCAATAACACATTCTCATCATGAGATCGACCAAAAACATTCAAATTAAAATATTGAAACGTTTCACTAAGCTTAAAATAAGATAAGTCATCAATTTTGATAAAACTATTAACTTGACAATCAACAGTCGAATGTTGCTGATAGCACGAACGTCCTGTATCACCATTATCCATCTCTTTCACATCTTTTGCTAAACTATTTGGTTTAATTGACATTTCTTCACAGCATTTTGTTTCACTATTACCGCGACTCAAACTATTCGTTTTCGATTTTGCAAAAATATTTTCGTCATTTTTTCGCGGTGAATTTGTCGGGGTATTCGAACGGCTCGAATCACTCGATGTTGCTTTGTCAATTGAATTTTTTCGCACCATTTTTGTGCCAATTTGAACTGAGTCTGTATTTTTGGAAAAACTAATGTTTACATCATTGAAGTCTTCGTAAATCTCGAAATCCTCTTCGCCGGCATCATTTTTTATTGTTCCGCTGATGAGTCTCTCAATTCTCAACATAAACACCGAACTGCTTAGATTTTTAATGATTTTCGAAATGTGATTGATGTGCGTTACTTTTTTACCATCGATCGATATTAGAACGTCACCCCTGCAGAAATTCGCTTTTGTGGCCGGTGTATTTGGAATAATATTGTCAATTATAACACAATTCTCTGTTTGCTTAAAAACAATTCCTATCTGTTGATTTTTGGCTTTGTGAATTTTTAAATCTATCGACACAATTATACTCTTCTCGTCATGTTGTCTGGCCAACACCCATGGTATAGTCGTTAATGTAATTGTACAGTAAATCTGATTAACATGAGATGGTATCATCAGACGAGATAATTCTCTAATTGTTACTTCCATGTTGCCTTCATTGACTATATCGCTTACATCTAGCTCCTCTTCAGTTTTATGGAAAAACGGTTTATATCTTAATTTGTAATTTGGCAATGTGTGTTTCCTTCGTATTGCTTTTCGTATTTGATTTGATATAATACTTGTTACATTCGATTGCATTTGACGTCCTTGAAATTGTGTTTCAATATCGAATTCAACCTGTGGATCGCCCAAAAAGCATAGCGACCAATGTGTGTAGGGTTTACGTGTAAATTGCAGTCTTGCTAGGCCGGATACATGTTTAACTATGATAAAATTGAAATTTACTAAAATCGTTTGCCGGTTCAAATTGATATGTATTTAGGTAACTCACCTTTAACTGACAAAAAACCTTTTTTTCCGAGCACCATATCGGCATCAATAGATATCTTAAAATTACCACCATAAAATACATCCAACACTAAGTCTACACTTTCAATATGTCCCTCCGTTTTATGTAGATCAACATTGTGAACTCTCATATTTCGTATTTCTGGAAAATGTGCACCAAGATCCAGATCTCTGATCTGTAATTGAAATATTTTTAGAATTCATCTTACTTGGGTAGGAGTCGGGCGTAGAAAAAATTCAAATAATCTCACCAATAATTTGTCGAATAGTCTTCCGGTTGTCGTTTTCGATATTAACTCGTCCAGTTCAATTGTCAATTTTCGATAAAACCATTTTCGAACTTTGCTGGAATTTCGCAGTTCGTGAAATAAAAATTGAAATACTAAATTAAAGGCATTAATGGGACTCTGACGATCTGTTTCTGGTGATTTAATGCTTGCCAGTATTGCCTGAAAATTCCATTAATTGTTATTTTAAATAAGTATTACTACCACTAATTGTTAATAACTTTTTACAGTAATGTACAATGTACATTGATGGCCAGGATGTCGTACTTCATTGAAAATGGTATGTTTGAGTTGAAATTTTGCCTTTTAGTAAAACCGACCCTGCAATTCATCGGACTATTGACGTCATTATTGTTTTTTTTTTGACATTCAACAAATAAAATGTCAACAGTTTAATAAATGCGAAAAAACACACACCCTCATTTTATAATAGGTCATTGACTTAGATGTAAGAAGTTTAGGCGTTTTTTGGTTTTCCATTTATTTATATTAGACAAAAATTATGTTATCGACAACTTGTCCTTATGAATAATTTAAATAATTCAACCGCAATGATGAAAGAAATGATTGAACTGTGTAATTTATTTGATATAATCCCATTCACCGCACATCGTCCCTTACATTCATCATATATATGTTACATTTACTACATACATAACTACACAATATTTACATATGTAGAAATGTTCATAGTATAAAATCTACAAGACAAGTATAAGGACGATGAATGAATTATGTATTTATATATGTATGAAGAACCTCCTTGATATTTCAACATCTCCCGGGTCATCGGTGTATATAT
>JANSTT010004838.1:0-29753 GCA_026745375.1 Platyura marginata
TTTTAAATTAACTTATGTCATTTAAAACTGTATAACCTTTTTTCCATAAAGTATAAATAAAATGTTTTCTTTTTCTATTATGGTGTGTTTTCATTCATCCCGTCATAAAAAATTAAATTATTTAGCTCTTACAGACTTTTCCAGAGATTTATCCAGAACCTTTATCTTACTCCACTCGTAATTCAGAAAAAATGACTTAAGTTGTTTTAACTTGAGACCACAGAGTTATATCATTTTGTTATGTCATAGGAGTACTAAATTATTCAACTTGCCAATGGTTTAATATTAAATGGTAAGGCATTATTGTTGCTTTTGATACCATTTAAATTTAAAGGATGTTTTTTATGTATTGAAATAAGGTTGAATGTTTTTTTTTTTAAATAAACCACACATAATGTATAATCTCGGCCAAAGGTTAACATTTTAAATGGAAGATTGGTTGTTATATTATTTTATGTAAAAAACCCATAGACAAAAAATGGTTTAATATACGATTCATCACGCATTACAAATTCAATTATTTTTTATTATTAATAATTTATCTTCTCAGTAATTGCATTTAACGTCATTGAACTTTACTGAATATGTACACATATAGGTACCTACATAGAAACTAACAAACAAAATCAATATGTACTTTAAATCTTCAAAAGGTGTAGGTAGGTAACCTACATAGTAGGTACAAAGAGTAAAAATAAATTATTTTTGTTTTTTAAAATAATATAAATGTATAGACGAGAACATACATATATGTACATATATATATATATATATATATATATATATATATCAAGAAGGGTTATTGTAATAACTAATTCAAGCAAATAATCGATTAGGGGATAAAATTGGCCTTGATATAAAGAGCAACCACCAATATTCAGAACATGTCGATTTATGCATATTTAATCATCGACCATACCATACTTACCAAATACGTCAGAAAGAGAGAGAGAGCGAGAGAGTGAAAGAGCTATTTAAAATTATTTCTGGCATCAATGAAGTTGCTTTAATATATATATGTATATATATATATATATATATATATATAAAAACCCCTCTCAACATTTGTTTTATTGCAAAACCTCAAATGTACAAGCGTAGTGCACTCGCCAACAATTTTTTTGTTTTTTTTTTTTCTTTTTTTGTTTCTGATATCAATCCTGGACATTTTCCAAATTTAAAAGAGTGACGGCATAAAGAGAATAATATAATGCGACGTAATATTCATACAAAAATTGAAAAATACCCCATCAAGCTCAAAGCTAAAGGAAAATCAATTTGAGGGTGCAATTATTATTTGAGTATATCATCGTGACCAGTGGTTGTGTACAATGTACAATGTACACTAGTTGTTATTAGTAGTACCTCATGGACAAATTTACCACGCAACATTTCAGAAAAGGGTATGTTCTGTGCGATATTATATACCTACGGTCATAGGGTTGGTTTTAGTGGTTATTTTTGGTGTTTCTAAGTGGTTTACACAGCATAATGATTTTCTAGCACTCTGGGCTTGAAGTTAGTAAATTTTAAATTCAAAATTGCTCATTTCATAGTGCCTCTTTTGTGGGTGAACAACGGGAACATTCATCATTAATGCGAATAACTAATTATATATTTTTGGGCTTGATGTGAATTTTCCAGGATTTAATGAAAACTTTATGTTTGAAAGTGTTTGTGTAAATAAATTAAAAGCCCAACAGTATTTTACTTATGATGGTTATGTAGTTATAAACTGTTGTTAATTGTTTTTATTCGACAGGAGTCAAGAACATAAATTGTGAGACATAAATTTTAATGGGTAGCTTGTTGCAAAGAGATTGAATACAATTATTAAATATTGTTTTAAATGATTCTTAGAAAAGTTTTAGTGTATTTGATTAACACAGCTGGCCCCAATAAATAAATTTAATCAAAATTGTTTACTTGATCTGCTTTTAATTATCAAAAATATTTATTTTTGATAAAATAAAAAAAAATTTGAATAATAAGCAATTTCAAGAGTTATGTTTCGTCCTGTATCAAAATATTGTAAATTATAAATTATTCTAATCAAAAATTGTTATTAACCCTTATGTAGGCACCATGGTCTGTGTAGTGTGTAGACCAATTTGACTTCCTTTTTTTTTTAAAAAACTATTAAAGACACAAATCTGAAATTTTAGGATATTTTCAACAGATGGTGCCACAATTTGGTATACAAATTTGGTGCCTACATAGGGGTTGAATATTCCTAACATCGGATATACCTAACGCTCGTATCTATACTTGTTTTTTTCAGTATTTGTACTGTTTTTTGGACCCACTGTGCACTTCCTTTTCCCCCTAAAATACTGCTTTTATACTGAGAAAAAAAATATACCAAAATTTAACGCTTAGAAATCTGTCAATCGCGATGCAAAACATCAGAGAACTTAGACATCGGACAAAACTCGATTAGATGTGGAAACATTAAAGGCCATTCTGACCCGTCAAATGTAACTTGAAATATCCATGCGTTGATTTCTATAAATACCTCAAAACAAAGCCGGAATTGCTTCGTCAAATTGCTTCAAAAAAATTATACAAAATAAAAATAAAAAAGAGAGACGATGATGGAAATGAATTGCCCTGTTGTTAATTTGTTTTTTATTTTTTATTAATTTTCATTGAATAAAATAATACTGCGAAAAATACTACTTTTCCAAATCGATTTAGATTTTATTTTTTTGTTAAATATACTGTTTTTGGTCCGAAAATACGAGCGTTAGATATACCCCTCCAGGAGCGACAACTTTAACAGCTCTGTCAGACCTATAAGCAACTCATGTATGATATTTAGCATTTTTTTTTTGTAAATCATTTAACGGTTAAATCCACTGCTTCAATGGAAGAAAATAAAACGATCATTGATTATGACGTCAAATAACCCCCACGTTTATAGAAGAAAAGGAAAGAATGTATTAAGTGAAAAAAATGTTATTCACTATTAAACAAAGAATAGATAATGGAAGTACCTACGATTAAGCATTTGTTCCCACCTTCAGAATTAAATGGAAATAAATTGACGTATAATGACATTTCATTTTATTGAAATTTTCTTTCACAACTATCATTCCCATATAAGAAAAGTCTCTTAAACATTTTTTTTTTCTAAAACGACATTTTTAATTTGATTTATGTGTGTGTAGTACAGATTTTCACTTGAAAGCGGGGTTGGTACGAAGTCCACTTTAATTTATTTTTATTATTATTAAATTTCTGAAGGAAAAATGAAAAAAAAAAAAATTTCTGTATTGGAAATCGACCTATAAATTCATACATAAATGAAGGAATAAAGAAACATGACGAAAGGTTCAGTTAATATTTATTATAGACACCATATTGGATTATGAGGTATTTTCGTGTTCATGGTGATTAATTTATTCAATAAAATCAATTTGGCAACAAAAACCAAACGAATTATGCTAAAAAAATGCACCGCACTGACAGATTTTTATAATTTCTGTTGATATCATGTACTTATTGATTGTTGTTAGAGATTTTTTTTTTTTTTTTTGGCTGACTATATTAGAAGTGACTAAACGATTTCTTTTCAACATCTTTATTGTTGATATTTAATGAATCACTTTTCCTTTCCAGGCGTAGCGAATTTCTAGGATGCGTTTCATTTCCCGTCAACAATGTCATTGCTAAAGAAATCAATGGATCATTTAAACTACAGCCACAGTCTCGTTTGACAACATCCGTTCAACCAGTAGCCATGTGCGAAAATTCACAATCAAGCGTCGAGGAAGTGATAAGCATTGATGACGGAGCAGCTGGTGCGACCGATCAAAATAGCTCATACTCAACAATACCATTTAGCAAAAAAGCAATTCATCAACGTGACGCTGACGAAAATCTATTTCTTCGTTTTCTTGAATTAGATCCACCGATTGATGCATCAACGACGGCAACAACGGCAACAACAACAACAACAACAACAACTACAATAACATCAACAACCACTGCGATAACATCAACCGCATCGCTGTTGGCACCAACTATCGTTCAATCGACCGTTGACCAACGGCGAAAATCAACGTATCGTTCGTGCAGTGGACGAACGCCATTCACAATAACAAAAAAATTAATTCGAACAAGTGACAGTGGCTACGGATTTTCAATTGTTTGGACACATCCGCCACGTATTGAAAAAGTCGAAGCCGGTCTATCAGCTGATAAATGTGGAATACTTCCCGGTGATTTTGTCATTTTTGTTGACAAACACAATGTTGTTACAATGCCCGAAATGGATATATTGAATTTAATTCGATCGCAGGGCAACACACTGTTATTGGAAATATTTCGACGATCAAATATGAAACCATCGAATGGACTTAAGTCACGTGTACCGAGCCTGACGATCAGCAATAATCAAATGATGATGGATCATCAGGCAGTGACGCCAAAGCAAACGTCCGTCCATGATCAGCGTCCGTCAACGGCATGCTCAAATGTTTCATATTCGGTTGAAACATCAAAAAGACGATTAAATTTACCACAGGTTACCTTCAGCAAAGAGGTAGGCCATGGTGTAATCGTTTGATTTTATTGTACTTGTACAGTTTATGATTTTCCAAGTAATCTCAAGTATTATTTTTGTAATCAACCTATTGTTTGTGAGTTAAAAACAAAGAAAAAATTGTAATTATGTTATTGTTTTTGGTGTCTTCACAACTCTATTCGCTGATACAGTGCAATGCACAACTATTTTTTAATTTATAATTTAACAAAAAACACTTGAGGTTACAACAATTATTATAATTAATAACTAAAAACAGGGTTTAGTATTTAACATTATGTTTAATTTTTAATTTTTTTTTTTTTTATTTTTTAGTGTAGTTAATGCAGATAATTTATTCGACCAAATTGTACATACGATTTATTTATAAAAATGAAAAGTAATACGCTTTTAGTCCATTAAGAGTTCGACTTCTAAAAAATGTTATTTATTCAATTTATTTTTTAAAGTTTTTATACCAAATTTATGAATCCAAAATTTAGAAAAATTTTAAAATTTCCTTAACGCGCATTAGGTTTTTAGTTAGTTGTAATTTTATATTTTAACTTTAATTCAGTTTTACGTTTGATTTGTAATTTTGTTTAAGTTTTTTTTTTTTTAATGTGTAATTATTTTTTATAATTTTTTTTTAAATGTTCATTCAATTGATTTAATTTAATTGTTTTATACTATACCATACATGGCATATAATTAGACTAAAACAAATTCTTACTATTATTATGTTGAAAACAATATTTTTTCCTTTTTTTTTTTTTGGTTTATTTATTTTTTAATTTATATTGTTATTATATGGCCATTAATAATTTATATGTAAATACAAATGAAAATTAATAGATAAAATTACGGAATTTTCGTTTTTAATTTGATATTGGTAAAAAGAGATAGTTGTTGTCACGCCCTGCCTTTACACGCACACATCTCTAAACCGTTTTCTTTGGAAAATAATTTCCACTATTGTATAAAAGCAAAGAGGAAAAAATATAAAAGGAGAGCGTGCACCGTATATTTACCATGAAATTAAATACGCACACAACGTCGGGTCCATTTTCTTTGAACGAAAAAAGTAAACAGACTTTCTTAACTCTTGTGTGGACAGCATATGTATATCCCTTTGTCGGACACTTGGCTCACCGGTCAGCTTGAGTTCCTTCCATGCATTTTGTATGGGGGACTCAATTTTTGGGATGCATTTTCAAGTAAATAGGTGAAAAACTTGTTTTGCGCGTGAAAAACGAAGGCCAAAAATATATTTGTACTACATTTTTTATCATTAAAATCACTAACACCTCAAAACGGTACTTACTTTGCATATTGACGTGGAGACAATAAGTCATTTTTAGGTAAATTCAAACTCGCAGTCATTTCTATCGCACGTTTCTTAACAAACTGTGCGAACGACATGCAACAAAAGACACGATCAGGGGGTCGTGGTAGAAGTTTTTTTTGACAAAAACAGGTGTCGCAGGGGTTGAGTTCACCATGCAGGGTGAATAAAGGAGATGGTGGCTCACCGGTGAGCCAAGTGTCCGACAATTGGGTAAAGTAATTCACGGCCTATTTACTGGTATTTCTAATACCTCTAAAAATGTTAGATTTGGCAAAAACACTCAAAACATATATTTAGGAGATGTCGACCGACACCCAATCTGATAACTTTAAAGATGTGGCTCCTAGGCCAATTGAAACACATGAAAGCTCACCGGTGATCCAAGTGTCCGTTTAAGGCGTCTCATTAAATAAGTTGTGTTCATGTTTTTTTTCTCTTCGTTTTTTTATTCGATGTTGTGATGAGTTATTACAATAATTTATAAATTTGTAGGTTTCCAAGACAAGAAGATCTAGATAAAGCATGGATTGACTATAATGCATATAATCACCCTAATGCCCTGCCTCTCCACAGCTTGTCAATCAATTCTTTCCCAAGAGAGACAACCGCGGCCATTTTGTTTGGTGTTGAATGGTACTTATTTTGGTAAAGGTTACCTCCTTATGCATTATTTACTCTGAGTATAAAATCGATTCATTCGTCGTTCCAGCCATAAAACTTGATATGAAGTTATTGGTCAACTCGACGAACAGATTTCAAACTTTTGGAATATGAATATTTTTAGAAATTCGTTCATACGTGAATTCGATGAGCTTTTAATACATAAATATTACAGGTGATTCCCGTGTAGATATCGCAAACGTTCATTCTGCCTGCCAAATCTATTGCCTGAAGGATAAAACTTTAAAGTTTTGTTTTATCTCTTTTGGAGCATACATACGACTAATGAGTCGGTTTTATACTAGTGGAAATTATTTTTCTGCAAATTATCATAGTTAGGTAGGATAACTGAAGAACTTTCTCTCTCTCGAAAAAAAACTTTCCTTCTGTGCAAATGACATACAATTTTACGAAAATTTGTATTTTGAATATAACACCATCCGAACTATTTATAACTACTTTACTCCATTTTTTTGTACCTCACTGCATATATTTATATATTGAAGCACTTTTGAAAAGATAAAAAAAAGTTTTTATGAGTTTTTTATTAGTCTGCCATTTTTGTAATATTTCTTTTCTTAAATTTGAAAAGTTCGTTTATTTGCTGAGCAACATTTTTATAGTTATAAGTAATTTTTCCTTTTTATCAAATTCAAATTATTTTATTTCAATGTACTTAAGCCTGGAATCCGACTTTTAAAGCGAAAACGAGAAATTGGTATTTGGTTTCTTAACTCATTAATGGCTTAGCTCCGATTCCTTCGTCTGATTTGGACGAAGCTTCACAGAGACACTATTTAGGGTATTTATATTGACATGGTATTTATTATTTTTTTTTTAAGTTAAATAATCAGTTATTGATATGACATATATTCCTCTATGTTTTTCGAATAACATAGTTTTTTCTATTCCCGCATTTTTATTATTTTTAGAACCCTCTAACAGCGAATTGAGGTTTTTTCATGAAATCATACCTGTCAGCCCAGGTGAGTGGTTCCACTCAGGTTAATATATTTTTGTCATATAGAGGACACCTAAGGCTATTAATCAGCAAGAGAGTTTTTTTTATTTTCCAGTCAATCAATTTTCTGCAGCCATTTCCGTTTTTTTTAATTTTTTAATTTTGTAAACTTCCTGACCTTTAACCAGATGACTACACCCCTATATGAACCCCCAAATTACTTTTGAGTAGTCCAATCCTTTATCTATCAGTCAATGAAAACCAATTCGTGATATCTCTCACCTGGCTCTAACTAGATTTGTTCTAAGATTGCCCTATTTTTGGGTATAATTCTACCCAACAAGCGTTAATGGTTTAAATCCGGACTATCTCTGGCAATCGGAATCCAACTTCATTTGCGGTTAGTATTTTTTGTGCCAGCTTAGTTAAAAACGATATAAAACAATATTAAATGTAAGTATAAATTATATAAATTTATCAATTAAGAATATAAATTATTTGTTACGTTTCATTTCATTAAAATCATTCCGGACAAACATAACCTCAAATATATTAATATAAATAAATAATTTATATTTTTAATTAATTATTTATATGATTTACGATAGAAAAAATTTCTCAAAATGGTAAAGGTTTATGAAAAATATAATAACAATGCAATACTTGGATAGGGTCTAGTTAATCCAAATGTCTAATTCGTCTGCACTGCAAGTTGTCGCCAAATTTGAATTTCCCTGAATTGAATTTTTTTTTTACTATCAATTTCAAAATGACGCCTCCCCTAATTCTAAACTAAATATGTAGTCTCTTGTGAATTTATCTTTTTTCTGATTCCCTATTCTACTACTATTCTACGATTCTACAATGTCCATTGTCCTTTGTCCAAGCATCTATAGTTTTTCTATACATACAATTAATACTTACGTATTAATGCATTAACCCTTGTGTGGACAGTATATGTATACCCCTTTGTCGGGCACTTGGCTCACCGGTCAGCTTGAGTTCCTTCCATGCATTTTGTATGGGGGACTCAATTTTTGGGATGCATTTTCAAGTAAATAGGTGAAAAACTTGTTTTGCGCGTGAAAAACGAAGGCCAAAAATATATTTGTACTACATTTTTTATCATTAAAATCACTAACACCTCAAAACGGTACTTACTTTGCTTATTGACGTGGAGACAATAAGTCATTTTTAGGTAAATTCAAACTCGCAGTCATTTCTATCGCACGTCTCTTAACAAACTGTGCGAACGACATGCAACAAAAGACACGCTCAGGGGGTCGTGGTAGAAGTTTTTTTGACAAAAACACGTGTCGCAAAAATTGAGTTCTCCATACAAAATGAATGGAAGAAATGGTGGCTCACCGGTGAGCCAAGTGTCCGACAAAGAGGTAAAGTAATTCACGGCCTATTTACTGGTATTTCTAATACCTCTAAAAATGTTAGATTTGGCAAAAACACTCAAAACATATATTTAGGAGATGTCGACCGACACCCAATCTGATAACTTTAAAGATTTGGCTCCTAGGCCAATTGAAACACATGAAAGCTCACCGATGAGCCAAGTGTCCGTTTAAGGGTTAAGGTGCTAGTACACGTGCAAATATTTGGATGCATGACGCACGCACGCAAAAATGCTTGCCAAGCCTTGCAAAGTCTTTCAAAGCCGATTTGCATGCAAAGAGAAAGATTTCGGTGCCTAGTAAAGTACCAAACATAAACCAGACATAAATTTGCAAGAATTTTAAAGTTACCAAGTCGATCGCTTTGCATAATTATTTGCAAACAAACGTTGCAAATTTTAGCATTCGGACTTTGCAAGCAAAAATATTTCGGTAGTAGGTACACGTGCAAATATTTTTTGTGAGTCGTAACGCCATTTTGTATTTAACAAGCTTAGCAGAGGCACATTGAAGATTATATAACATCGAAACGTACATAAAATAAAACATATCCACGGCAATTTATATCCAATTTATGTCAAAATTGAATTTAAAGGTAAAAAAAATGTCTTCCCATACTAACCCAATAATAATTAGTTCAATCAATCTACTAAAGAATTAATGAATAATTAACTCTGGTTGATTTTTGTATTCATTTTAATAGATAAAAAGTGAACAAAACTTCATCAGCAATTTATGCTGTAGCGACACAACTAATTTAGTTGGTTTACTCTGTATATAGTAGTTGGGGGTAAGAGGATTTCTGTTCATTTTTGCATTATAGGAGAAATTATTTTTCTAGTCTAGCGCCAACCCTTTATGAATATCTATAAAATCCAATATAGAGTTGTATGTAGTTCTATTCAGAAGTTATTTTATAAGCTCTAATATACTTAAACTGCACAATATGATTTTGAAATATTTAATATAGAGCTATTTTCTACTAATATCACCTAATTATATTTCAAGGGGGCAACTTGAATTTGTACCGCTTTGTTTTTATACGATTTATAAATTACAATTACAATTAAACTGAATATTATTGTTTATTTTCAGTCAATTGCACCGCATTCCGCTGATGATGCACCACGAAAATTTCTATATCAATTAATCAATCGTGAACAACATTTTGTAAGTGCACTTCAATATGGTATGCAAAGATTTGCAGCGGCTCTACAGGAACGAACTGACCTAATATCGCATAGTGATCATAAAACACTATTTCAAAATATGGAAGAGATCCTAAGACTATCAGAAGATATTTTAGAACAACTTGTATCTGATGATCAAGATCCACAAATAAATTTTGCTTCCCGTGTGTATCTATCAAAATCCACTGCATTTTGTGCAGCCTACAAAAAATACTGTAATGGACTGAAACGTGCCGATTGCGTCCTTGTAAGTTTTGACGAATTTTTTTTTTTTTTTTGATTTTATGTAAGGTCCTTAACAGTAAACACATTTTTTTTTAGGTAAATAAGTCAAGACATTCCAACTCAGATTTTGTCACCTTTATAACAATTCCACAAGTGCCCAGAAAACGTCCAGACTTGACAACTTTTATACATCGACCACTTCATCATTTTCGAGAAGTGCTGAAATTAAATTTAATGATAACATCACATTGTCGGCCAGACAGCGAGGAATATAGAAATTTCTCAACAGTTATAACAGCACTCCAGTCCGCTTATCGTGAAATAACAGTGTCAGAAGGACTAATGGAACCACTGGGCGAAGGTCGGCCATTGCTTACATTGCAAGACTTAGAGGCACGTTTAGTGTTTACAAAATGTAAGCCATTTGTATTAAACGTACCAGGACGACAGTGGATTTTTGGTAAGTGAATGATTTGTCTATTTGATAAGATTTTATCTCTGACAATTGAGATAGTTTTTGTCACGTACCTATGTATGTATGTATGTGTGTCTTGCTGTACATACACTTTTTTTACTATTTATTATACGAGTACAATACAAACCAATACCAATAATAAGTCAATGTTTTTAACAAACAATTTTTAGGAGGTGATCTATCACGAGTGGAAAACCGCTCAGTTAAACCATATTGGACTCTACTATTTAGTGATATTCTTCTATTTGCCAAAGTTAGCCGTGACAGAGTACTTTTTATTACCGAAGAACCAATTTCCTTGGCCAATATAGTAGATAGCAGCTTTAATATTAGGAAAAAAAGTAAGTAAAACGACAACATTATTAACCTAAAAGAGGAGATATACATTTTCGTCTTAATTTTAGCGACTGAATTTCGAATAACAATTGATCCAAATGGACGACTTGCTGAAAGCCCAACAGCACACTGTGCACCAGATTTATCAAGAACACCAAAGAAAAACTTACGAAGAAGAACTGTAATTTTACGGACACCATCTCCAGAACTGAAGGCTGTATGGCAAAATTTGCTACAGAGACAAATGTAAGCTGAGAAAATATTAATGTATGAATGAAATTCAGACAAACTTCTTTTTTTCTTCATTATAGATTTTTAGTAAATGCAACACTTGGTTCCACTTTGAGTAGTCCACTTGAATCACCAGATATAATGCAACCATTTATACCGCTCTGTGATATTGGCGCAGCAACTGCATCAATGGCATCAATAAAATTGTCATCGGCGGACAGTATAAACATTCGGAACCAACAGGTGCGTCCAATTCGCCTTACATCCTATTCTACTTCTACAGCTCCCCACCAACAATATACCACATACACAATGTCGCATCCATATAATCCTATCGCAATGTCATTGTTATATGGGTTAAACAATAATGATTCAAACGAGAACAATAATAGTAAATCACTTTCGGCCATTCCAGAAACGTTATCCGAAATTCCAGAATTAGATGTGTCAAAAAATAGTGGAAAAATGATTAATAACAATTACAGGCAATCACAGTTTCGTGCTCAAAATCTACCAAATCAATTTATGCCAAAAAACTTAATCAAAACCGAATTTTCTAGAGATGAACATAGTCGACCATTGGTCGAATTCAGCTTAAGTTCTGTCGGTCGATCGTTTTTTGACGACACCGACGATATCGATGATGAAATCATTGTCGATCCATCAATAGATACGCCTGATACACCGACGCCAAATATATCACCATCATCATCGAATAGATTTTCCGAAACATTTTCGAGTGACTTTATTCGACCAGCATCAACACCCAGTATTGTGGTGTCACCAATCGATGAACATCGACCAGTGCCTGGTAGTAATTTTTGCGGATCATGGGATTTGCTTGAGTTAGATTTAAATTTTCACGATGTCAATTTTGATCCATCATTTGGTGGTGATGTTGAGGAATGTATGTTTTTTCGTGATGATCCACTCGGTTTACTTCCAAAATTTCCAACTCCTCCAGATATAATTGATTTGTAGAGTTGTTTACTTAGTCACGTGTTGTGGGAATACTAGCTAGAATTTCATTTTGATCATTTTAAAAATTATTTTAGATACCAAGTTCAAAATACAACCTTACACTAAGATTAACTTGCAGTTTGAAAAGACTTTTGATTTTTATTAATCTTTGGCAGTGAATAAGAAACTATATAAAAGACTTAGATAGATATGTTCTATGATTAGTACATGTTAAATATCTATTAGATATACAAATAGAATAGAATATCGAACCTAATAAATACGGTGGCGTTATGTGAAAATGTTTGATCCAATAATTATAAAATTATGGCTGTCGCTAGCTAAATCAGTGAAGAAATATCTGAGAGCACCGAGTTACCAAAATCAAAAAAAGATAAATACAAAAACCAAAAACAAATCTATTGAAGAACCGCCTACATCTTCAAACAATTCAAATGGTGTTCAAGTACGGAATGGCATTTTTTCGAAAAAGATCGGATTGTTATTTTAAATTTCTTAAAAAATATTGTAATTTTGTTAGACACAAGGGTGATAAAAAACGGGCCGAACATTTTTAAAATGTTAAATATAGCGGATCAATAAATCTCACCATCCACCACTGACCGTTAAATATTTACTCCAAAATGTTGGAAAAGAAATACACACATGTAGAATAATGGCAGACACCATGAGTCTTTTTTGAATTTGTACTAAACGGAGACTTAATTAGAAAGATGACAAATATCAAATAGGCGCATAGATTAATTAATTAATTAAATTATTGAATTAGTTAAAATGTAATAAAACAATATTTTTAAAAGGTAATTTATATGTAGGTTTATTATTGATAGTTTTTATTACCGTACTTTTTGTGTAGTGTGGGGTATCTACAACATGTCATGTTCCACTGACGTAAAAATTTTACATTCTGTATATAAGTTTCAATTTTAAGATTTTAATTAGGATTAGAACGTGCCTCAGATTGGTGTTTCCTCGACCATGTGCCACACAACAAAGATTTTACAAAATTAATTAACAACAAAACCTTAATAACCTAACAAAACAGATATTCCTCGTTTGAAGTGACCACACAATATCGTAAACACCATCCACATCACAAATTGCCGTAGCAATGACGGTGATCTCCAGCAACGGATCTAGAAAAAGTTTAAACTGAACAAATTATCTTACTAGAGAGGAAAGAGTGATACAATTAAGAAAAATTAATTATGTACTCATGTGATTCTGTAAGTTCTTGTTTGGATCAAGGGTCTGATTTACAAGTTATCATTTCACAAGGAAAATATACAATCACTGTTCGAATATATAACAAAATCTTAACCACATCTCACTAAAAAATAGTTCATAATTTTGTTTATTAGGCCCGTAAATTAAACTTATACTTGACCTAGAGTCCTAGATAGAGCATAGTATTTTTAAATGAATTATGCGTTATCGCAAAAAAAGAACATTGATATGGGAAAATATCGATTACATGTACGATGTACGTACAGGACAGTACACACATACAGCTGAGTTCAGAAAAATAGCAGTTTTTCATATTTTGTATGAAAAAGACAAAAATTAGGAATCTCTTCTATTCGATATGAACGACTTAGCTACATAGTACAATTGTTTTTTAGTTGTTATTACCAATATTTTCTATTAATTTGGAAGGGTAACATTGACAATTAGAGAAGAAACACGATAGGTCAATTTGTTCAATAAAATAGCAGCTTCGAAAAAGGTACAAAACCTCATATTAAAATAACAAATTAATCAAACAGACTACACCCAATTTTGTTTTTACACAGTAGATACGTTCCAGAAAAAACCGTGCAAAAAAAATTCGTGTAAAAAATTATATGAAGTACATAAAAATAGGGGATTCATTCCATTTCCTTAAAACCCAAAAAATAGCAAAAATAAAAGGATTTATACAAAAAAATTTATTAGGAGATTTTATACTCTCGATAGTGTGATAAATTTCTTAATTAAATATTGCGCAAAAAGCTAAGAGCTAACTTTTTGTATTAATGTTTGTTGTATTGAGCTAAATATATCTAAAAAATTACGGTTAATGGAAATTTTTTTTCCTTAAAATTTTAATCAAACCGATTTTTAAACCGTGCTATTTCGAATGAAATCGTGTGAAAACGAAATTGGATTTATTTTTCTAGAAACCGTGTTATTTCAAAACCGTGTAAAAACAGAATTAGGTGTATTTAATTCACTTTTGAATCTAAAGTTTAAGAGAAAAGAGAAATTGATTTGGAAAAATTCTTTATTTTAATAGAAGGTTTTGCACCTGTTTCGAAACTGCTATTTTATTGAACAAACTGGCCCGTGTTTCGTGTTTCTCCTCTAACTGTCAATGTTTGCCCTTTCAAATTAATACAAAATATTGGTTATAACTACTAAAAAAACAATTGCATTCATTGATTCTATCTATGTAAGTCGTTCATATCAAATAGGAGAAATCCCTTTCATACAAAATATACAGAACTGCTATTTTTCTGAACACAGCTGTATTATGTACATTTAATAAACACGTGACAAAAATAAGTAATATGAAGACTCATAATATTTAAACATTTTCTTATTGAAAAAAATAAAAAAATATAAAAACTTGTTGTTTGAGCTTAACAATTTCGTCAAGCACAGATTAAGCTTATGTTATCATATAGACGTCACTGTTTCCGTGTGTTATCTTAAGATTTACTTAGAGTTTGGAGTGTGCGTAAACAGCTTGTGTAAGAATTGGTTAGTGTTGTTAAATGAAACAGGTCTAAATACTATAATACAAACGCATAAATATTACAACTAAAATCATTGTGCCAAAATAATAGCAGAAATATATTAAATAAAACAAAAATACATAAGATATGTATAACATTACCATAAAGTAACCATAATGCAACTAATAAGTAATATTAAGGTTGCTAATAGGCGTATATATTTACATAAATACATACATATGTATAAATATTGCATTAATGCTGGATGAATGTTTAAAATTGTGTAGTTTTCTCTCCTAAAAAACAAAAAAAAATGTTTAAAAACTTATTTTATGGTATTTTTGCAGTTGTACCTAATTATATAGAAATTTTTGGGACTATTTACAAAAGATATATGTAAATAGAAAATACACTATATACATACAGCATTGCAGCTGTTTAATCAAATTAAAACAAAATAACAAAACAAAAAAGTGATCAAATTTTAGCTTAATATTAAATTTTAAAATGTTTGTTCATCAAAATTGCTCTAAAAAAATTCACAAAATTGAAAATGTACAAACTGATTTGACACTCATTAAATATTAAACTTGAGCTTTCTATGTAATTAATAATTAAATTTTGTGTATTTTAAGAATTATCTTTATTGTGGCAACAAAAAAAAAAGTAACGAGTAAGAAATCATTTTTAATAAAAAAAAAATAAATAAAAAAAAACATATTTTTTGTGATAAATTTAAAAAAAAAAAAAAACTTAATATTAATAGCTATTAAAAATTATGAACAGTTGTTAAATAATTGTACACCAAATTGTATTTTTGATTTTTTTGGAAAAATAAAAAATTCTTTTTAAAAATACATTTGGTTGTTTTATTTGTTATTATTTAAATTTTTCATTTTTAAAATGAATGTTAAAGACAAAAAATATGTTTTTGCATTTATGTACAAACAAAAATGTGTCACAATATTACAAAAAAATATTCAAATGTTATTAAGCATACATGGAATTTAGATGTGACTTAGTAAAATGTATATTTAAATACATAAGTCTTAAAATATTTTTCAATTTGAACTAATTTCTTTGTTGATATTTAATTATACATAATTACCTAGAAAGAAAGATACTTTAATTCAGATTTTATTGATTCTCTTCATATAAAGGGTGATTGAACAAAATGGCATCTCCCAATTCACACATCTTTGAAGTGCAGTTGTTTTAACTCGGTTCGCTCGACATTTTAATTTCTTTTAAAACAAAGATAAATCGATACATAATGGCCGTGTATCAACTACCGTGCTTTATGCAAAAAAAAACCGACACCGCTCGATTTACGATTGTGTAATGTGGACCTACGTTTTGTACATTGTTGTTCCCTCACCAATTTCGAAATTTTTAAGATTCATCTTACGATCCATTTTAATCAATTTAAACTTAAATTTATCTATTTCAGGTCAAAAAATCTAAAGTTTCTAAACAAATTGAAGAGATAATTGATGAAAAATGCCGCATACTAAACAAAACCGGAACATCAAAGGGAAGTGCTATACACCTGGCCCAATGGATGAAAGGTCAATTAGATAGCTCGGTACAAATTTGAAAAAAGCATTAATTTTTTTAGTTTTTATTTTTAACATTTTTTTTTATCAACAAAATTCTAGCAAACAAATGTTGCTGAAAATATCGAATCCGAGCCAGAAGAACATATCGAAGAATGGAGTCAGGATCAGCTACGGAAACGTTCTAAAGAATTACAATTGGTCGACGAAAATGGCCAATGTCAAGTTCCCAAAGTTGATGTTAATAGCCGAAACTGTGATAGTCGCATCGAAGAAATAACCCTAAGCGAAGTCGAAGAAGAAAGTAAAAGTGCATCGAGAAGTACCACGTCCGATAGTCAAGTAAGTTTTCTTAATTGCATATGTTTCCTGTGTAGATTTAATGATGCTTAAAGGACTGGATTATAAAATTTCTAAATATAATATATAGATAACCGTCCGGTCTAGCCCAATTGCTAATGCTATCGATAAAATATCAGTGTGCCGTAGTTGCCACAAGAACTGTAAACTTAAACTAAGCCATTCAATTAGTAATTCATTAAAAGTCCAACATAGTCAATCATCACCAAATCGCTGTTGCCAAAGCATTAAAAGTAGTTCAAATAGCCAGAAATCCGTATCCAGTACGCTAACAGATGGTTGTTCAAGTAGTCAATTATCAAAGCAAGTTCTACATTCTAGAACAAGTCTTACCAATGGATGTGATAGTACTTGTGACAGAGATTCAACTATAGATGAGAGAAAAAGTATAACCTCCGATATTCCCTGTAGCTGTAAGTGCAATCCTGAAGATTTTAAAAATATTGCAAATACTCCATATGAACTTCGCAAAGAAACATGTAAACTTGTCAATAGTGTAACAGAACTAACAACTCCAAAAAAACTTCCATCAAATATTGATCAAAATGATCTCCACAAAAACTGTAAGTGTTTGTGTTTGAACAACAATGTTGAACCATTACCACCATCAACTGTCACTACTACAAATGGTAGATCGGATGATGTAGATGATTGGTCATTGATGTTAATTGGTCTGGCGCAAATACATCCTGCTGCAAAATTTGTGCAAATGGATCCATTTGAAACAGTTCCAACCATATCAGTTGTACCACCAACACCAGAAGGAAAATTTTCTAAATTTAGTACACCATTTTTGTGGGACGAATCAAAATTAAACTTAGACAATATTACGAGATCACGAAGTGAAAGCAATCGGCAAAAGTCACCAGAAAATTCGCCAGATGATTCGCCACAAGATGAGGAACCACCGTATAGAACTTTAAACACAAGCTTGAAGAGGTATTATTAATGCACATAAAACCAAAATTGTTGAATGAGATTTCTTATTATCAGATATGGAACAATGTCAAGTCTGGAGAAAGTTTCTTCAGAAGATGCAGATGACAAAACTTACAATTCTTCAGATGAAGATCAATACGACTATGATGACGGTATGTGGATATCTAGTGTAATTAGCATTGAGACCCTATCCTATACCCTATGTACTCGATTCTAGATATTAAAATTGTCACAAAAGAAGTATACACCAACAATACATCCACTACACAAAATTGGACTCATCGTGCTGGATCATTTCTAGAGCAGTCACGTGCATTTCTTGACAGTTACTTGGGACGATGGGATCGAACAAACGATGATCCAGAAGAAGACACAATAGACGAGTGTACGTCGGGTGCAACGTCTGGCGAAGAAGTATGGGGAACACCGACAAGTGGTGAAAATGATGAAATGCAAATGTTCAACTCAGATCAAACACATTCCGTAAGTTAATAGAGTTTAACAAAAGGAAGAAAATGTATTATTCAAAAAATTTAACAGTCACCAACAAAATCATCATCATCTTTAACGGGAGACGATGATACTGAATTAATGATGGACGAATTACTGATGGCGCCTCCAATGTCAGCTAGTGCTATAAGGGGGCTATTGCCGAGGTACTGTTTTTAAACAATTCTTTATTTTTTTAGAAAATAAACGTTTTCGTAGATTTACTAATAATTTTATAGTGCCTAGATTTATATCTAATTAGAACAAATCTAGTCATACATCTAGTTCTAACTTAATTATATGATTTACATACGTAGTTCTGTAGAACATTTGTAGAATTTAGGAACTTCATTATAGAAAACATATTGTAGGAGAAGATTAGAACCACTTTTCGAAGAGGACACCGAAAGCGGTGAAAGTGATGCGGATGATCTACCACCAGATTGTACGAGTTCTGATCAGGTAGGATTTAGTTGATGGACATATAGGTTAGACATTCTTTATGTACAATAGTTCTCAAAAATTTTTAGTGACTTATAGTCTTAGATCGATCTAGAACGAATTTATTGCTAGTAATTGTTGAATGAAAGCTTCTATAATCTAGTGGTAAGTTTAATTTCTAAATAAATCGGCAGGGGCAAGTGCAGAAAACTTGTACGGAAAATGGTCGCGATTTAGACGCAATCAAACCAATCGTACTTCAACCGTTGCCGCTACAGACAAAAATGGAAGTGGAGATGAATCAAATCAAAGTACCAGCAGCAAAATATGGGAACGATGCTGACACCTATTCCGCTCCTGCACCAATTCCAGGAGAAGTAAAAGAATCTGCAGAAAATATCGTTCGTGCCGTCGAACCGTGCAATGCGCCGATTTCCGGGCTGAGTCCACGCTTAGAGATGCGATTGGCCCTGAACAACGACATAATGGGCGACGAAGATTTAATTTGTTACGATCCTGGGCCCGACCTCACTACAATTCTCGGACGCGACCTCTCCACATACCATCGTTTCACTGGAAGGGACTTGATCCGGCGGTCGGCAAGCCGAGTCGTGCCAAAAGAGGCATTAATCTCCTTTTGTCAACAGAAAAATTCAAAGATGGACACACCAACGCCAAACCGAAAAAAGTCAAATCAAAATACATGGAACAATTCTGTATCTGTGGATCGGGGTAGATAAAAATATATTTCTATCGAGCATAATAAATTAATCGAAAAATTTTATTTATAGGCAAAGAAAGAAAGCTAACCGATCTCGAACGGTTAGCGATGCAAGAGATGAAGTCTTGCAGGTATCAATTGAAGAGTGGTCCAGCGGCAACTCAGTCTACAAATCGAACGAAGAATTCGAGTCCTGTGCAAGTGACCCCAAATAGCAAGCAAAATCGATTGTATGCCCAATTTTAATGTTACTGTATTTGTACATCATGTCAAAAATCCATTTTTCTGTTCTTCAGTTTTAGCTTTTTAACTCGTCGAAATTTAGAAAATGGTTTAGCAAAACAAAAGAATTTAAGTACATCAAGTTCAACGGACACACAATTGTCCTCACCAAGAAAAGATGCGGTAACTTGAATTAATCTACTATTTGGGAATTTAATTTGATTGTACCATTCATCCTGTATATAGGACAAGTCTTTGGATCGAAGATTCTGGAAACAATTAACGAAACGTCGACGATCATTGTCCGTATCAGAAATTACAGCTAGTTAGTGATTTTTCTATCCTTTTTCGTATATTTTGTAATTCGCTAGAACAATAATTATAGCATGAAAAATTTATAAACTCAATGAGCCAAGGAATCAGTAGAAAATTCGCAACTTTTTTATAGAAGAAATTTATTAAGTAGGTGAAATAATAAGTGACATATTTTTGTGTAAATTAAACACAATTTCTAACTAACTGTAGATTCGTGAATTTAGTTTTATCTATGCACTTTGTACCAGGTATTGTACCAGAAATCAATATATTTTAATCCGAAATATTTAATATAAAAATTTTTAGATTTGTTTTTAAACAATAGAGGAGGAGTAGTGCTTTCTATTATTATTATTATTACAGGTATACATAGACTTTTCTTGTCTAGAAATTGACATATCAAAAACTCACAATTAGAAACTGATGATGTTTATAGATCAAGAATGAATAAATGAACCTGCAGTTGTTCGACGAACCTTAAGCCTAGTCTAAACCAGCGGTTCTTAACCTTTTTTGCACGGCGACCCCAATTTTATGGTGAGGATTTAATGCGACCCAATTTATGTTCCTTTATATGTACAGTACATAACACATTAAAAGCCCTAAATTGAACAATCTATTGCAACGGATTGCGATTTTCTGTCACCTGTCATTGAAGTATTTGGCTCAAAATTGCTTAAGAAAATGATTAAAAACCCTAGAAATTTCATAAAATTGATACCGGGGCCATAACGGTAGGTCGTGAAATGTTTTGGTCTATGAATGAAATCTCAATTTGACAAATGTCAACGTCAATATATTTCGCTTTCGCAGTACAATTGTGTCTATAGTTTTTACCTCTGCGCAAAATTGAGATGAAACTCGCAATCGCAATAAATAAACTAAAGGGCCCCATAGACGATCAATTAAAATGGACAATTAAAATTGTCAATTTTTCAGTATAAGCCTCACTGGTCACTTTCCATAAACACTCGTTTTCTCTGTATATTTCGATAAATTCTGTTACATATGTATATTGACAACTACCACACACGTTCAAAGTTTATTGTGGTTACATTGTTGAAAATCAAACATGGTTTGATCCATCAATTTAATGTACAATGTCATTGATGGTCGTTATAAACGATCAATTTTAATTGATCAGAGCGTTCTTCAATTAAAATTGACAATTAAAATTGATCGTCTATGGGGCCCTTTAGACCAAAAAGTTCCACGACCTACTGTTATGGCGGTGCAATAAATTTGATGTCAATTATAGTTTTTAATCATTGGTATTCAATTTACTCTTTTTTTCTTTGTTGTACAGACAAAATAGAAACGGAGAAAGTCGTAGATATAATCAAGTACTCAAACGGGTATATTATAATCGGCGTAGCCAATTATTCCTTCTTTACTGGTTTTTTTCGTATTATATTTATGACTTATTTTCTTATTTTATTTAGTGCATAGGGGAGGCCAAATACCTAGAACCGGCTCTGTAACCTACATATTAAAGGATCTTCAGATGCACCCAATGAAAAGTTAAATTAGGACTGTGCAAGCGAATTGCTTATAATATGTGTAATGAGTGTCACCTGCCACCTAATTTCCATAAGTTCACCGAAATAAAGCCAGCCTTATCTTATCTACGCCGTCAATTTAACCAGTAATGGCTAAGACGTGAAATAATAAATTTTATGTGTCATCCCTACTACCATTAATTAAGTCAAAACAAAAATACAATACCAACTGATATTTTACGTGATTATGAACAGTCACATACAAATATATGTCCTCTGGAATACTGTCGGAATTTGTTTTGTAGTCCAATTTTAAGTCGAAAAGTTTCCTGATTTTTCAAGAACAGACATGACTTAATAGTATAGAAAGTGTTAGTGGAAGTGGAACTATGTACTTTATATGTAATATGTATAAAAAAGTATATGAAAATACATAGAAAGTACACATATGTATATATAAGTAATAAATAAACCGGAGGAAATAAGATTTCCATTAAGATATCAAAATGTTCAATTGTTCCAAGCATAGTGCGCTAAAATAATTTCCTCAATAGTGAAATTGATGAATGCTACTTCAGGGTAAATGTTTTCATTATGCTGGTTTTTGCACTTTTTTTGTGCGCTTCACATTTTGTCGGATATAAAGTCTGATTAAATTATTTTAAGCTTGATAAATGGCATACAATTGAAATTAATTGAACTTTAAATAATTTAAAAAATTCTGTGAACTTAAACAAAAAAAAAAAAAATAAAAAAAAATCTCCGTCAAGTGCTTGATACCTATCTCCATACATATATGTATGTAGGTAGAATTTGCAAAGCATCTACTTTAGGTACTATCTAGCTCGTCTATATATTATTATCTAGAATCTAGATCGTTAGGTAGGAACATATATAAATATTAAATTCCGGAAATGTGACTGCATTTAACATAGAAAATGCAATTATGCTCAGTTATGCTATCTTAATGTATATTTTGGTTATATATATATATATATATATACCTAGTACACATACACATAGATAGGATACAGGCAGAGAAGTACAAGTTCATGTTAAGCAAAGTAAATTAAACTCTAATGACCTAATTTGTAAATAAAATTCATTCCAATGTTGTACCTAATATACAGAAATACAGAATCTTTTGTCGCATTGCCAAAGTGGCTACTGAAATCAAATTTTAAACAACAATTTGCATTCTGCAAAATTAACATACTTGGAAATGAATTTTATGTTTTGCATTCCAATATGACAATTTCAAACTTTTCTCAAACGTAATTGCCTAATTATAGGAGGTCACATTCAATCATGGCGATTAATTTAAGTTTTTTTTTCTTTCTGGTTTTTGATTTGAGAGAAACAATTTCATTAAATGTGTCCGTAATGTGTCTCATTATTATAATAATGAAATTCAATTCATGAGTATTTCTGAGAGAAAATAAAAAAAAAAAAAAATATATCAGAATTACTGGCACAATTCGAATGAAAAACATGAACATACAATAGTCGTAATACCTACATTCCTACATATGTATACATATGTGGATACATATTCGTATATTGGGGCTTTCAACTCTATAACCCGGCCTGTGCTCTGTTTTGTTGCCTCTCGTATCTTCTATTATTCAATCTATTTCGTTCATTTTGCATTACCGCACACCCTGTTTTCACAAAGAGAATACGTTTGCTTTAAAATTTAATAGGGTAATTTTAGGTATAGGAACCCCCACCCCTTGTAGAAAAAGAGGAAAATCATTTATGCGGAAAGGCACCGTAATACATAGCTATAATATATTAATATAAATTTATTTAAAATAACAAAACATTCTGAATAATTTCTTTTGTTGCATTAAATTATGTTCAAAATAAATTGAATTAAAGCTTAACAACAATGAAAAGCTGTCACATTTACCATTCAGAAATTTAATTTTTAATGTACCATGTCGTCTACCTATATTATACACATACATACATACATACATACTATACATACATATGAATATTTCTTTCAGTGGTATGATAATTTATTGCCGAAAAGAAAATGTCTGTCAAGCATGTTTATTGTCCTTTCAATTTTTAGTCGAAATATGCATCTCCGTCCGTCAAGATTCTCACTAAAACGTTGAAGCTAGAATGCTGAAATTTTGACAGTTTATCAAGTAATCTTAGAGCAAGATCTCTATGGTTTTTCGGGTATAGGAAAGGCTGTAGTACAATGTCCACCTAATTTATTTACTCAAAAGATAGTATGAATTTAGAAAAAAGATAATGGCATGAAGTTCAGCTAATAGAGTTTGGTCTGGATCCACTGAAGAAAAAAAAATTAATATATGTACGGTCAAACCTGTATTTGGGCGGTGGATAGGGGACCGTATAAAAAAAAATCGCACAAAAACAGATTTGACTGGTATGTTGTCCGGTGTTTATTAATGTATGTTGGCAAAATTGCTAGTCTTGCTAAATCAGATTTAAGCCCAAACTAGATTTAGGAAGTTATCTAAAAGAGAAACAATACGAACTGAATGAGATCGTAGATTTTTTTTGGTTATCAAAAGTCAGAATTAATCAAATGATCACAAAAAAAAATGTTCAAGATTGACACTGATTTGTTACAAAATCGAATATGGTGACGAAGTGGTCAATAAAATTAAATATGGAAATAGACATATATGAGAAATTAGTCGCAAAAAATGACTGCGAAGCTTTTAAAGAAAAAAAGTTCTGATAAAAGAAAACAACCCCCTCTACTTTAACCAACAGTTAATCGAAATTTTTCGTTTCAAATTAAAAGCTTTACTTTTATCTTAAATCATGCGACACAGCAAACAATACTGGAAAAACGATGTTTAATCCATATAAGAAAGTGTCATCCATTTATTGTATGGAACAGTATGAAATATAATTCAAAGACATTTAGCTTGTAAACGATATGTTAGCACTAAGCTACACAAAATCTTCAAGTTCTTAGAAATTTTCTGTAATGGCTTTGTCAAGTTAATCTCGTCTCTGTATTGGTGGCCCGTACTGCCATTAGGCTTAATATATTTAACTGTAAAAAAAAAAAAAATAAGAAAATTTTTGCAGTATGGCCAAACCAAAAATATATGTAAAGAGAGAGAGAGATGGACTTTATCCAATCAGGAATAAGAGAAAAATATACATATCGTATCCATATGATAGATATAAAACGGATATCCAGATTATTGTCTTTATTATCGATAAAATGTATACGACCCTTAAATCCCATTTTAGTATGGTTTTGTAATATTATATTATTCAGTATGTCTACATTCTTAACCTGTTCTTCGCATGAATAGCAAATGCTTAAAAGCTTTTTTTGTTTTTTTTTTGTTTTTTTTTTGTTTTTTTGTGTTTTTATGCCTTCATTGTTTTATCCTAAAATAGGCAATGCGAAATTTCGATTAATGCCATGTCATCATAATATCCAAAAACTGTCTTTTTGTTTGACATACATCGGTTTGGTTTTATTTTTTTTTTTTTTTTTTTTTTTTTTTTTTTTTTTTTTTTTTTTGTACCCTTGTCCTATTTGTTTGAGATTCCGTCAGCGGTAGCTTTATACTGAACTGAACAATGGATTACGGGTTTTCAATCTGTTGGGGGTTTGAGAGGCATTCCTATATATATATATACAAATACATACAAACATATAGGATAATCTATAGACGTCCTACTTTGATGTAGCTTTTTTTTTTCTTCTGTATGTGCTCGTATTGTATAAATTACTTAAACTTTTGCTTCTTTATATGTAAACCATTATATGTATGGAAGGTAGATAGATATACATAATATGATAATACATATAGATAGATAGATAGATAATCTTATGTCATGTTCCAAAGATCGATTTCTTTTATATCGTACAGTAGTTAGGTTACCTATTGTTGGAAAACTTTGCATGCTTTGCAGTATTCGATAATACTAAATACATTTAACGGGAGGAGAGGGCATACTTTTTTTTTTCTTCTATTTGAAGTACTTTTGTTCTTAATTTTATTGTGTCACACAAATATACCTACCTAAAAAAAAAAAAAAGAAAAAAAAATGTTTATTTAGCATTGATCAGGAAAACCATTTCTAAAAATAGAAATAAAATAAACTTCACAAAAAAAAAAAAAAAAAAAAAAAAATTACAGATACTCAATTGGGATTAATTTATAATACTAAAGGCCCCTATTTCATATCATTAAATTTTATATGCATGGATTCATTGGATTTCGAACTTCGTTTCGTATTCCTCTTGGGATAGATATATATGTATAATATATATGTATATATAGATAATATATCTTCCTATCTTTTTAGTATACCAAGTGCTAGATATTACCTTCATGTGGAGTTTTGTATTGGTTATGAAAACTTCATTTTTTTTTTTTTTTTAATATTTCTAGCAATAATTAACTCATCTGGGACTATAACGTAAATATCTAGAAAATATATTGATATAAATATTTGGTTTATGTACATACACATATATGGAAATGGAGTATTTGGAAAATCATAATGAATGATATAGGATTTTTTATATTTGTATATGAAAAATATTGAAGAAAAACAAATTATTCCTATCGAAAAAGTCAGGCGCTTGATAAATTTACTCAATATAGTTTTATATTTATCGCATTTTTAGGAATTATTAGCAAGGAGTAAATAGTTTGGCTTCCATTTTGATAGAACTTTCTTAGTAAAACCAGTGTGGAGGTCATTATCTTTGTACATAATTTCAATTGAAAACACTGTAACTGCCAAATTGCACAAATTCTCATACTTCAGATGTTTTTTCTAACATTTGAAATGTTTCCTTCGTTGAATCGGTAATTGTCAGTAATTATTCCCTCTGAAATGATGCCGCCTAGACCTACAGTTTTAAGTGGAATCCGAATCCACTCGGATAATACGCAAAGCTTAAACTCCAAACAAGAGATAGACTTAATATTTTACTCCCAGACAGGGATCGAATGCGGGACCTTCCAATCCAAGGACATTACCTCTACCACTGAGCCATTTGGTCGGTAAATGTTGTCAAATTGATGTCTAAATGTTGTCATACAGCATACAGGATCAAAATAAACCATGAGCCAGTGGATCTGTGCGCTAAAGAAACAATAACAGGGTCGATAAAAGCGTCACGTCTTAGATGGCTGGGGCATGTCAGTAGAATGGTAGAACCGAGCAGTAAAGGTCATGCTATAGAGTCTAAAACATGTGAACAACGAACAATAGAAAGACCTAGGGGAAGATGGTTGGATGAAGTCGAGGAAGATCTGAGACAACTGAATTGACTGAGAAGTCCACTTATAGAGGACCGGAATGGTTGGCAAGGTTTAACCGCGGCGACAAACTTCCTAAGAGGGACGTAAGGCCAGAAAAGAAACAGAAGAAGAAGAAGATATAAGCATATAAGCGTCATTTGAGCATATAATATGTGAAGAGGTTAGAGCTTTTCGGTATAATAAGCCTTTTGTAATTTGTTGTTGCTATGTTTGCTACAAATCAATAATTTTGAATAAAAATTAGGAATATTCTAGATCTAGATTCTAGAAAGATACAAAATCGACATAAAATAAATTCGTTTGATATTTATGTATGTAAGTAGCAACCATTTTCATATTGGAGTAGATAGAAAATATGAAAATAATCGTTTTGAGGAAACCTCTTTTCACATATAAGTAGCATTTAAAAATATATTCATTTTTTTATTCACTCCACTCTCCATAACTCCATTCATTGTATCTATTTTTTGGTACTTCACCTACCTTACCTCTATACTTAATATGACACATTTATAGAAATGTTTTTCTCAATTTTCTGCCAAAGAATTTTCATACGATTTCACTATATATGGCTATGGCTACAGATATAGAGGGGAGGGGGAGTACGATACCATATCATGGCGTCACATATATTATTGTATAGAGAGCACCATCCATTCATAAATATTTTTCTTAGTGCGCTGTCGGACAAAAATTCTCTATACGAAAAACTGATTAAATATGAAAACGGGAAAGAAAGAAGAAAAAAAAAAAAAGAAAAAGCTAAAAAGTTTTTCACATCTATACATACATATAACCCAGTCTAAGAGTCAGCACATAAATCAAATATTTTTGGGTTCATACCTTACAAACATATAATATTTATTACACCCAAAAATATAAATTTTCGTCACAATGGAAATCAGAATATTTCCTAAATCTAAAATCTATTCTTTTTTAATGTAGCGTCTTTTACCTAAGGCACTTTTAAATAAAACATGACTGAAAAGGGAAGCATACCTTTATGTGTATTATTATTTTCAATAAAAAAGGCGAAAGCATTAAAAAGCGAGCGTTTCAACATGTTTTGTCAGAGGATAGGAATATTGTATTATATTAAACATGATACCATTTTTTTTTTTTTTTTTTTTTACTCCACCTCCTCGTATACAGCTTCTGATGTTGGGTGCTATAGATCCTGTGTGAGAAACACACACACAAAACCCCACACTCATATTTTGTGTGTGTGGGGGGTATACACACAAAGAGATTTTCTGTGTACAAAATAAACAATATTGTAAACCGAAATGTCAATAAATATGAATTGACGTTATATATACATTTTATCACGCATTTTGGGTTGTGTCCCTAAAAGCTTAGAGGTAAAGTTTACATGCAAAAGCGTGGTAGCACTGCCTGGCCTGGCTTGGTATTTACTAAATTTTGCTGTGGGCTATGGTCAAGGGTGTATTGATGCAAACGAGTTTAGTGCTTTTGGGGTGTTATTCAAACATAGATATTATATATGTATATACATATTCAGCATTTTACATACACTTATATATATATATATATATATACAGCATTTTACATACACTTATATATATATATATATATGTATGTATAGTGTATACAGACCATATTTGGTTTTAAACTAAATTTGGCATATTTGTACCAAAATTTGCTCTATATGATGTTATTATATATTATTATAATGCATAGGGTGTGTAGCTATTTTGAATTATACAATATATACGTACATAAAGTACATGATGTGCTTCTAGTTACTATACCGAATATAGGATGAATAGATGAAAATCCAAATTTTCACTCACAGTGTGTTACATTTTTTCTAGAAGATTAAGGAAAATAATGAAATAGAAAAAAAAATTATTTAAATCTCGGCATAGTGCCCATTTCGAACACAAATACACAGTTGTGCATATACACTATATGTAATGTACGTAAATATATCTAACTGACGTATGACATGATTTTTGTATTTATATGCAGAAACATATGGCAAAATTGTGAAATTGTGTATGATATGGGAATTCATTGTGCACGTCGATGTCAATTTGTTGAACTGCAATGAACCGCACATACACAACGATAGTTGTTAGATAAATTAGTATTGTGGTTGTAAAAAAAGGTATTTACATTTGTGTAGAACACGTTACAAATGTACCTCAATTCTATGATTTGGTATGCGACGCTGGTAATATTATAAGTGTTACCGCTGTCAGTAAACAAATGCCTAAGAATAGTGTATGTGATATTCTGGCCGAACGGAATACCAAATGATGATCTGCGGTCATTAACAGAACAAGAGACAATCATCAAACAAATCCGAAGACGTCGATGAAAATGGATTGGACACACACTCAGAAGACTCGATGGAATGAAAACAAAACAGACACACAACTGGGACCCTCAAGGAAAAAGAAAAACGGGACGTCCGAAAACATCATGTAGAAGGACGGTAGCAACAGAAGGCAAGTCTGACGCAAAAGAGCTGGGCAGAAATAAAAAAATACATCACAAAACTGAGTCCGTTTCAGAGGATATGTTCCCTTGCGAAATGAACCAGATCCTATTTTTTACCACTATCAGTAAATTTCCATTGATTCAAAAATTATTTAAAAACCACCGCACCGAGAAAATGTAATTATTTGTAATCCGGTCTTAATGTATCAAAAATAGAATGGACAAACATAATTGATTTTCTCAATAATCTCTTTCCCTCTCTCTCTCCGACGAACTTGATCCCATTAATTCATTTGACAAAATTCTAAAAGACACCAAAAAAAAAAAACTTCTTTTAAAGCCATCTCAAACAATTCACAAAACCTACCGTTATACCCTGTACATCTACTACTAGTATAT
>JANSTT010004849.1:0-29743 GCA_026745375.1 Platyura marginata
TATATATATATATATATATATATATATATATATATATGTATTGCGAGTGCCAGGGAAAAGCACGTTTATTTCTCCTGGTTGGTTGTATATTAGGGAATAAAAAAATAAAAAAAATAAAAATAGAATACCTCACAAGCCAACCGGTAAAAGTGCTGAACGAGGGTGTTGATTATGTTTACCTATTATCATATCAAAAGAAAACTTTCGGTTCTCTTGCTGATCACGTCTTTTAAACTTGGGCAATCAATTTGAAAATGTAATACTTCACTGAAGAGATTTTCTATCCTATAATATCAGAATTTTTCGATTCTATTTCGCATCCATATACCCTACATTCATATCTTTATACCTGTAAATTTGTGTACCCCATAAATAAATCATAAACATGACAGGGTATAGAAATATGTATCGAATTATGTACTTTTATTCAAATAGGATACAGAAAATCATATACAATCATGTTGTAGCTCAGTATAGAATCACCATCATGGAGCACATATACATACAGAGGTAGTAGGTAGAATTTTTGACTAATCTTTTACTTTGGAAGGTAGAAGAAGGTGCCTAACCACCTACACCTTTTTACATACTTTTTAACTAAAAAGTTTATTCGTAATGTTTTTTTTTCTCTTCTTTCTCTCTTTCCATACTAATGTAAATGTAAAATATAATTCAATATTCCTTACCGAGGAAAAGTCTCTAAATATATACGGAAAACAACAAATTTATCTTCTGGCTAACTGATTACCATTCGTATATATTACGATATAAAGTAAAAAAAATTAAAAAGAGGAGTGGGAAAATGCGCGCAAAAGGTTGTGGAGGTCTGGAGAAGAGGGCCCTATAATAATAATAATAATAATAATAATCATAAAATGTATACGTGCCTTGTGTTGTGTTCCATCCCATTTTAATAATATTTTGAGTGAAGAAGTATCTAAAGTAAAGTAAACTAAGATCATATAGTAGAAGAAATTGAAGCAGAAGAAGAAGTTGAAGCAGAAGAAGCATCAGAAGCAAAAGTTGAAGAAAGAAAAAAGATAAACTTTTTAGCATATTTCCATCAAACAAAAAACAAAAGGCTTTCAAGCTCATTAATTATGCAGTGGGAATATTTTGGCTGTAACAGTTCTTCAGATTTTGTTATGTTTACCTGTAAAAGTATACGCCTAAATTGCCAAATAGGTATGCCATATCATACTTATACCTACCTATGTATGTATGTATGACTGTATAGTAATATATAGAATTGTAGAGGTAGGTGTAGATGAAATGCAACAAAAGTTACTTACATTCTTGGAATTTATTTAATTAACCTACAGGAACAGGTATTTTATTCCTATGTATTATTATTAGAAGTTAAATTTAATAACAAGAAAATGTAATAACAGTGATGGTTAATTTATCTATTTAAATATTTGAATACTTTGAGCTATTACGCAACAAATTTCTAAAATAACCTAAGAAATTAAAATTTTGGATTTTTTTTTTTCAAAAATAGCATGAAAGTCACCCCTTCCTCTCAATTTTCCAAACAGAATTTAAAGTAAATTATTTGTTTCTTCCACTAAACGATGATGTAAAAGAAAAAAGAAAATTTTGGAATTTAGGCTTCACCGAAACTTTTTTTGATTTTTTGAACTTTATACTTATGCTTAAAGCAATTGCTTAATATCACCCCATCCGAGAATAAAATTACACTAAATTAAGTTAAAAAGAATTTACTACTAATTACATCAGTAAGATAATTTCTTGTTTCCAAAATAACAATATAAATTCAATTCAATTCTAATATAAGAAATCGTTAAAAAAATTATTATCTTCAAAATTGAAAATGTACTAAATAAGGCCACACTTAAGTAATTGCCATAATTTACATAATTGTCGCGTACCAAAATTTAGTTCACTTAAAGTGTAATTCCGAAACAATGATGGTAAGTACCAATTTATTTATTTTAGTACTAAATATAGTACTAAAAGACTACAACGTTTTTTATTTGATCTGGAAAAATATTTTCGTGTCATCGGAACGGTTGAAAATAATGTCAAATATTTTATTACTTAATTGGCAATTGGATGTTGAATTTTTTTCTCGATATATTTGGGAATAAAAACTGACCGGATGTCGGCTCGAAGCGTGGTTTAAATCAATAGATAAGTAGAAGCATTCTTAGAATACAATTTTTGTTCAGTGGAAAAATCTGCAGTCCGTATTTGTAATTGGCATATAATTTTGACAAGTCAATAAGACAAGAAATTAAATTTTTTTTTCATTAGTTCAAAGATTATTTTATGTGAAAGTTTAAGAAAATTTTAGTGTCAAATTATTTTTATGACCAAACTCCTTTAACAATTTTCTTCATATAAATATATAGGTTAAATGAACATTTTGAAGAAAAATACAAATTTTTAAAAAATCACATTTAGTTTTCAAAAAAATCTTATTTCTTGTCTCATAAAAAAAGGATTTAAAAAAAAATTATGTTAAGTACCTATTACCTATATACAATATACATACATGCAAAATCATAAGAAAGAACTTACCCAGGTTTTATCAAAAAACAAAAATCGCAAAAATATTTTTTTTTAAATTACATCTAAAGACAAGTCTAAGAATATAACCTTCCAAATATGTACCTACGTACTTAAGTATACTAAGTCATTAGAATTATTTTTAAGATCAGAATAAAATAAATAAAAATGTGTAGTCTAGCCTGTAAAAAAAAAAAAAGAAAAAAAAAATCTCTAAATGTTTCTGGTATACTAATTTTTCTTTAAAACATAATATCCTCCCACAACCAAACAGACACACAAATTAATTGGATATTCAACAGCATTTGATATGTTTAAAAACATTAGTTCCATGAATTTATATTCTCGATCATATTCAATAGAGAAGGCATGAATTCCATGAATTTCCAACAATTAAAGTTCATTTTCAGCACGTCATTTTGAAAACCCCAACACCTCTGAGCCATACGAATAGCAAATTACAAGAAAATTGTTTATAGTTTAAGATTGAAACAAAAATAAACAAATAAATGTGCACATACACAGTGTCGCCCAGTGGAGGAGGAGGAGGAGGCATCATATATATATATAATGAACTCTTGACTTAATGGTATTATTTTGTTGTTGTATAATGCTTGACTATTGTGACTGTTGAAGTCTTTCATGGATATAATACCAAGCATCTAATAAAATTGGATTTATTTTTTGTAACGTTTCTCGGTTGGTAATTTATGTCTGGATATTAACAATAGCAATGTTTGTGATTTAGTTCTGTTTATTTAATTTTAATGTTTTTTTTTTCTTGTCTTTTATATGTGCCATGACTAATCTGGTTATTTTATGTGTAAATACAAAACATTGTATGTACGAAATCAAAAAACACATACCACCACATATTTTATGTTTGTATATGAATATCAGTGAATAGTTAGTTCAGTTTTTGTTAATTTAATAAACAAAAATGAGCGATGGAAATATTTTTAATTATTTATTTATGTGGAATTGAAAACATTGTTTTGCCTTGTAAATTCTGTAAATTACTTTTATGTTGATTTATTCTATTTTCGTTGATGTTAATTAGTAAATGATGTATGTAATATACACTAATTTCATAAATGGTGCTTAATGTCTATTCATTATTTTGATTTTGATTAAAAATACTTATGACTTGAAAAAATGCATTTATGGTAATGTCGAATAGATATTATGTAATCTAAATAAATACAGGTTTTCCAATTTTTAGCTCTCGAGCTAAAATATTTTTGATCCGGGCAGAGTTAAATTAAGAGTACAAAAATACTTTTTAGATAGAAATCCCTCGTCCTCACATAAAAATGACAAGATATAGTTTGGAAACTTTGGATTATTATATTATTTAGAACTTTCAGGATTTTTTCTCAAAATTTCGAAAATGTTAACCATTTAGAGACCAAAGGGTTGACGAAAAAAGTTCAATTTAAATTATTTCTCCAGGAAGATCTTTCTTTATATACTTAGTGCATTAACATATTTTTAAAAGTTACCCCTTTAAAAGCACCGTTTGGACCTTAAAGGGTTAACATTTTCTAAAAATAAAAAATTTACGAAAACATTTACTATTAAATTCTGTGAACGGTGAGTATTCTTGTGTATTCGGTGAAAACTCTTGATTAACCCTTTCATGTTCAAAATGTATGAACCTTAAAGGGTTAACATTTTCAAAAAATTTGACTTGTCAAAAAATGCTAGAAATTTAAAATAATATAAAAATTCAGTTTCAAAATCACACCTTTATAAGAAAGTTAAAAATTGTGTCAATTTTTAAAAAAATAGCCAAGTTCGTCGAACTTTTATTTCATTTTCTTCCATCAATTGAATGACTAAGATTTTTTTTAAAAATATTCCCACGATAGTCAATAATTTTTCCGACCGGCCCTCAGAAAACTTACCAGTGATATGAAATTTCATGGAAATGCCGAAAACCTCGACTACTTTGAGTACCAACGTACAGTGAACCCCCGGACCCACTTTTTACACCAACTTTTAGGCATTTACATAGCAAAAAAACAAACATTTAAGTATTATTTGTTAAGAAAACATATTCCTCAATTGTTCCCCTCTTCTGCCCCCCACCAATCTTCTTTACGGGGAACGCCAATTTTAGTCAATTGGCTGAATACTCGTATGATTGAAATTTTCGTTTCGCTAAAAAATTTATTCATCAATTTTCATAAGAGGGGAAAGGAAGCGGGTCATCCAATAAGAGGCGAGTTAATCCATCCCTACCCAATCCAATGGAAAAGCCTACATACCGAGATATATTATATGTGTATTATTGAAACTGATTGATTTACTACGCTATTAGTATCAAATTGATTTAAGTTTTTGCTCTGCCATTGTATGATTTTTTTCCCCCACCAATAATACGTTTCCAGCCCCAAATGAAATTGAATTCTTTTAAACCAAATACAATTTATCTATAAATTAGAGGTGGTATGTATATATAATTGTATATGTATGTACATTGTACATGTATATATATATATATATTATGTATGTATGTATGTATTATAAGAATAAGTAGCTTATTGGAAATAAAACAAATTATCACTAATAGATACTTAGCGATATATATAAATGAATTTTAAGTATATAAGTATATATAGAAGTATGTACTTAGTTATAGAAGTACTCGTATATGTGAATAAATACCAATTCGGTTATTGTTTTTCAATGAAACATTCGATTATGTATCGAAGTGAATCAATATATCTGATGGAAATATAATTTGCGTAATTTTCTATTGATTTGTGTGTCCATTAAATAATAAATGAATTAATACCATCAAATGTGTGGATATAATACGTAATTTATCGATTGTTATAGCAAACGCAAATTATTTTTGCTAATTGCTATAATTTCATTCTTTAAAGCTTTATTTTTAAGTACGTTATAGATAATATATGTATGTATGTACATATAATTGCCAACTTTAATTATGAGGAGGTACAAATAATTACTAACATTTAAATGCTACTATTTTATTAATCATTAGATATTGATTTGATTGGTTTAAAGTATACAATGCGTACATATATGTACTTTATATAGTACAAGTACATGTAAGTAAGGTCGGTCGAGGAGGTTTGTTCAATAGAATGCCGATAAAACAAAGTTGCATGTTTTTAACTTTGCCATATACTTATCCATGTATATGTACGACTGTACGTAGTCTTGCCATTAAATACTTCAGGTACTTTACGTGCGTTGTTAATAATTCATGCCGAAGGTGAAACTTGTGGTTTCGTGTCAGAACAACTAAAGAGAATTTTTTTTTTTTGTTGAACTTTTGTCCTTTTATCGAGTAGTGTGATGAATTTTAAAAACAGATATCAATGAATTTATCGGATAGTTTTCGGAATAATATTTTTTTAATTTTAATCTTCATATAGGTGTTTGGCCTCCGTGTTTTATTACGAATTCTAATATAGTCTCCACCAGATATATCCCGAGAACTGTTTGAAACGTTCTATATTTGCTTTATTTTAATATGTGCATAATCTGGTCCGGTATATCAGCGCTAGTTGTTGATGGTAAAGTAGGCCATGCAAGGATTAATAATAGCACAACAATAGAGATTTTAATTGAATTAAATCATACTGTATAGCTTCAGCTTAGTGGTCAGAACAATTGACGTGTAATCCATAAAATGCTTAATAAAATCAATTAGTGGAGAGATAGTTTAGCTCTTATTTCTTTTTTGAAAATTAATTCTTTTCCCGATATTTAGATACAGACTATTTATACGTAGCAAATATATCATCATGGACTATTTTTAAAAAAAAAACTTAAATATGTCATTGTGATGGAGAAAAATATTGATCGTTCTGTTCATCAATCATCATTTTGAACTTTCTTAATAATAAAGATATGGTTTTAAAACTTTGTTTTTTATGTTATTTTGAATTTTCAGCATATTTTCCAAATATAATTTTTGGAAAAAGTTAACCCTTTAAGGTCCATAACATAAAAATACAAAGTTTTAAAACCATATCTTTAGTATTAAAAAGTTTAAAATTGTGCCATTTTTTAAAAAACCACTGAAAAAACGGTCAAAATGTTCGGTGAACAACAGAGCTTGTATTTTGTTCGCACAAAATGTCAATGTCGGAATGATTGAGAGAGAATGAGAGATGTCAAGATAGAAATAACAATGCATAAAAATTATTTATGAGAGGTAATTCCGATCTCGACACCTCTGTAGCAGTCGGAATCTTTCCGACATCGACATTTTGTGCGAACAAAATACAAGCTCAAGATTTAACTTTTTTTTTTAAATAGTTCCATGATGATGGCATTCATAATTTTCACGAGCCGCCACTGTTTACATAATTTTATTTGATAATAATTACTTAGTTCTTAGGCGAATTTCTAATTTTTTAGTAAGTATTTTGACTCATTTTGAATTTTTCATTATTCATTTATTTATGATAATTATTTGTATAAATAAAACCTCAATCTGAAATGTCCTTATTTACATAAAAAATATTTAGTCATTATCATTATTAACAGGTCGATGTTCTACTGATCTAAAATTTAACAATTCCGACAGTTATAATTTGTAAATTGGAAATATCTGATCCTAATTACATTCGTTATTTTATTTTTTAATTTGCACTTTGAATTTAAACGACAATTTCATCATTATTATGATATTAGAAGAAATTAATTAATTCGATCACACGAGATTTAAAAATTCTTAGTTTCAAAATTGTATTTTCTAAATGAAATATTTCGTGAAAAAATGAAAAATTATAAGATGGACTTAGACAGCTAGTTTTTCGTGTTCTGCTGTGTGTTACATAAAGTAGGACACGAAAAACTAGTTGTCCGCAAGTGCCTGCCTGGTTGATCAGTAGAAAAATTAGATTTAAAAATCTTTTAGAGTCCTAGTACGAACTAATCCTAAATTGTATGGGTCCGAGTTATAAAAGAGGGGTTATGAATAGTATAAAGTGGGGTCCAGGAGTGAATTTAGGCGGTCACATTGTATACAATTAAATTTCAATATTTTATTAAAAATTACCTACTGTGAGGCCAAAAAAAAATAGGTATGGAATTATTTACAATAATTTAGATTTAGATACAATTTAATTGATAATTAAGTCAACTAAAATCGAAAAAATACACTTTTAGAGCTAATTGATGTCATTATTTTTGCTATGCTCTGCACGTTCTTTTTGTAAATTTTTCAGTTAATTATTTACACTTAACAGCAATAATGTACCAATTTTCTTTTAATTTCACAACAAACAAAACTCAAACGACTGTACATTAAATTAAATAATTGATTTCCAAACCCGCCAAAGATTTTTCTATTCTTTTTTTTTTCTTTTTTCTTTTACCAAACATGTTGACAAATAAAATGCGAGAACAAATCTCCTCACTCCATCTTTTTTTCCACATCAATTTCCTCTTCATTTTCTGTATAGGTATTGGATATCATTAAATTTTATATTCCCTCCGAAAAAATAAAGCATTATTTAATTTAAAGTCTATTATTGTTAGAAAAGTATATACCTTTCCAATTTCAACCCCAAATATACAAACAAAAATCGTTTAACGCGTTGGTTCTCTGGCCTGCAATACAAAAAAAAAAAAAGAAAAAAAAACTTCTCAATTTGTATTGCCATGCCAACAACTGTTCTTTATACTCGATATACTTTACCTATAGAATTTTTTTTTTTTTTAAAGAATAAAAAAGGTGCACAAGGCAAATGTAGAATTTGAGACAGGAGTTGCGAAGGGATTTTTGCTTTTGGCGGGCAACATAAGAAGTTCTGTAATTTTTGGGCTAGTTATTCGTTCGTTTCGTATTTTTACAATAAAAACAGGAAGTGTACTATTTTGTAGTAGTAGCTCCCTAAATTTAATTGCCTATGTCTTTTCTTAAAAAAAAAATACCCCATATGTATGTATGTAGGTGTTAAATTTAAACTTGTTGTTCCTTTTTAAAAATACCTGTATCTCTCCTAAAACACGGTTTAATTCTAATACGAAATGAAAATTGCAGAAATTCTCGTATAACACGGTCAACTATAGCACAAAATCACTCTAACAAGATAAAAAAATTACGAAAATGTATGAACTTGCTCTTAGTCTCCTACAACACGGTTTCGTACCACACGTGATTTCGTTGGAATTGATCTACAGTGTTATAGGAGGGATACTTGTACAACTGATTGCTACCTCTTTAAGAAAACATCTAGCCTTTTTTTTAGAGAGGGAGAGAGAGAAAGAGAGAGAGAGAGAGAGAGAAAGAGACGAAAAAAATTAAACCAACAAATTCTTTTCCTACAATCCATATCATCAAAGAAGCAAAACCATAAGATATATCGGGTAGCCTCCCTAACCATTTTGGTATAAAAACAATTGATAGACTTCAAAGGTTACGAGGTTTAATATTCAATGGAATCCTTCTGAAAAGAACGAAAAGTAGTAGTTTCGTCACCTCTGATGTAATATAAAAAACAAAAAAAGGTTTCTTCATCATGGATTTTTCACTGCGAAGGTATTGGATGAGAATTCATACACCGAACCAGTTTACAAACGAGTCAAATTCTCTACTCATTTTTTTTTTTTTTTATTTCAGAATCAAATATTAAGGGGCACGAAAACGGTTTAAAGCCATGCCACATGTTGTTGCAACGGCTTTCATTTTATTTGATCCATTTTCCTTTCCACAAAATGTATGCGGTTGTTAAAGTATTCATCGTAAATATTGAAATTTTTATGGGCAAAGTTGAACATGAACCACTAGACTAGATCTATTAAATTTTGTGGAGGATATGTTAGTTTGTACAACCGAAAGCCCTAGGGTAGGTATAGGTAAGTATAATAAATTTTTTCTTTTTTTTTTGGTCGACAACAAATTACATTTTAATTGTACATTTCCGGGGTTGTACGTCTTTTTCAAATCATTTTTTTTCTTTTTCAATTTTGTGGAATTTTAAACAATTTATAAACACCAGTTGCTTATTTAACAAAAAAAAAAACAACAACAACAGAAAAAAATCCAAAAATAAAATCTCACCCCAAACCCAACGAATTTGTTACTGATTTCTGTCGACTTTTTAATAATGTCCCGTTGAATTGACTCAGCAGGTAATTGTTTTATTATTCATTTAGTAGGTAACAACTTGCTGTTTTTCGAAAATCGATCAATATTTAATGTTACCTACATAATAAGTGTATGTATAGATAGACCGACCGATACATCGACCCAGGTAGGTTTATTAAAATTTGAGTTGTCACGTCGACCGCGTCAGCCGCACCGCACCGTTCGCCCTCAATGGCTGGTTATTACTTCACCATCATAGGTACATTGCGTGTATATTATTTTTATTTTTTTTTTTTTTTGGAGTTTAAAGCGATCAGTTTTGTATTTATTTGGAAAATTATTTACAAACCGCATGAATGATTTGGGAAACAATGAAAATTTAAAAAAAAAAATTTATTGAAAATTGTACTCCACATTATTTGCTCAATTTATTTTTGTATTTATACATACATACATCATGGTAAAAGTATGTACAATTGTACATACACTAGGTACATTAATATTCGACAAACGTATCAATTTTTATTTTAAAAACTGGCCTTGTTTTATATGAAAAAAAAAATATTATTTTTTTAAATTATATTTAATTTGAGGATCATTTATTTTTTGTTTGTGGTATTCATAATTAAAGTAAAGAATGATACTTACATAATAAAAAAAAATGTAACTGAAATTTGATTACGATTGATTATTATTTTAAATTTTAATTTATTTCGTTATTTATTAATTAATAGTGAATATTGATATTATTGTATTGGGGGAGAGAGTGGGATACTTGGGTTCTAAGTATATGACTGGGACACGTTTAAAAATTCTACAAATCATCGGAAAAGGTTCTTAATGGACTACTCATATAAAAATCATTCCCAATTGACTTCATGACATTTGATTTAGTAAATTTATTTTTTTTTTACATATTTAGTATTTTTTGTTTTGTAAAAGAAATCTGTTAAATTTTAAGCTTTATCCTATAATTAGAAAATTGATTGCAGCGTTATAACGATAGGTTGTGGAACTTTTTGGTCTATTAAAGAAATCTTTATTTTTTTATTCTGTATCATTTTCGTAATATTCATTTTTTCCATAATCCAAATATTTTTCGAGTAAATGATTGAAAACCATAAAAATTACATACATTTGATTGTAGCGCCATAACAGTAGGTCGTAAAACGTTTTGCTCTATGAATGAAATCTTCATTTTTGTGTTCTCTATCATTTTCATCGTATTCATTTTTTCCGTAACCTCAATACTTTTCTAGAAATTCAATAAAATTGATTGCAGCGCCATAACGCTAGGTCGTACTACTTTTTGGTCTATGAAAGAAATCTTCATTTTTGTATTCTCTATAATTGTTGTTAAGTATATTCATTTTTTTTACATTCCGACTATATTTCGAGTAAATAAATGGTTTATATAAAAATTAGGTGGACACTGTAACACAGCCTCCCCTATACCTTGTTCGATTCGCTCCAAAAACAATAGAGATCTTACTCTAGAACTACTAAATAAACAGCTTTCTCTAGCCGTTTAGCTGGAATCTTGATTACGAACAGATGAACAGACGGATGGACGGACATGAATATTTCGACTTAGAATTTTTTTTCTAAGATGAATATTTTTTTTTTGGGCGAAATCGAACGCAGATTCTCCTTTCTACGCACTGAGCCAGTTGGTCGGAAAAAATACTAAATAGGTACTTATGGATTTATATTAAAAAGAATTAGGAATCAACTAAATTAATTACCTAAGAACTGCTTTAATTAAACAGATTAAACAGAAATAAGTATAATGTTATGAAACAACTTATATTTATAATTAAAGTCTATTTACTTATGTATGTACATAAACTAATAGAAATATACATACACATCGTATACATATATTTATTACATAACTTTAAAACAAACATTTAGTTTCAATTTTCTCTATAAGTTTGATGTCACAAGCAAACAAGAAAATAAGTAAAAAAAAAAAAACTTTCCAAACTCTATATAAATGTTTATCGATAATCCTGTACAAACGTCAGTTACCTACTCCGTTCAGTTCCATTGCAAATGTAATTAGATTACGGGTCGTGTAGTCGTGCAGAGAATTTTGTTAATATTGTAAAATACAAGAAGTTACGGTTCTAGATACTCGACTAGCATAAATTTGAATGCAGTCATCTGCAAACATATATTAGAATAAATATACGGAGAGATATCAATAATGGTTAGCAACAATAAGTAAATATTCTCTCAATCAATTATCAGTAATTAATGTTTTTTTTTTTTAATCACAGTTGTTAAAGAAAGTGTGGTAATAATATTTTTAAATTTTTATGTCAACTGTACCTGCTCTATAAACCGGGGTATATTTGACCCCACAGGTTCTTTTCTTATTAATTTTTATTTAATTAATTAATTTAATTAAATTACTATGAATTTTCATGTATTCAATAACTCTCAACATATCTATGAACGATCGGTGAAACATTTTTTTTTCGGATAGAAACAGCTAAATGGGGAAAAAAAGTTCTCCGAATAATGATCCAGTAAGTAGTTTAGGAGATATGATTTTTTTTAGGGAACTTTTATCAAAAAACTAAGGAATATGTAAAGGGAAAATTGGGAAAATCTGAACCAAAAATTTTTTTTTTCTCGAATTCGATAAAATTTTTCTTAAGAATAATAATCTTTACGTTTAAAATCAATTTGTGGAATCCCCCTTCATAGAGTTAATTATCATAAAATACCTGCCAGCCAAAAACAATATGACTCAAACACCACAAATGTTCAAAAACTTTGTAAATATAAAATTTATTACTATTATTTTTTAATTGATAAATACATACTTAAATATGTATGAGTATTTAGTATATGGTACATTGTCCATGTATGTAATTTAAAATTCGAATTGTTAATAAATATTTTTATATTACTATATTGACCGATTTTTACCTATTACAATTACTTACATACACAATATAAGTACACATCGATACGTGTAGGTATATTTACCTAGTACATATTTAAAATTTAAATTACCCAAAACACCAACTACAAATATGTTATTCATCTCTTATTTATCAAATTTAAAAAATCTATCATCACATTAATAATATTATGTAGTCCATTATATAGGAATCGTATACTGTTCAATTTGCATATTAATTACATTGTACGAGTGTACCTGCCTCGTTGGATAGTATAGAAACGTAGATACGTAACATAGTTTTTTTTCTTGTTTCAGTAGATATATGTACAAATATATGAGAGTACATTTGTAATGTTTTTTATTTTTAATTACTTAATACATAAAAGGTTCAAAGTTCAATAGAAATGAATTGTGTAAAAATCTCATAAATTATGTTCGTATAGTTCTATAAACTCTTTAATTATAGTGAATAAATGTTAAAATTACAATTTGAAACATTATGGAAATTATACACGTCATTATAAGATAATCATTTTTAAAATAAATAAAAAATGCTGGTACGGAATCGCCTTTTTATAGTTAGCTCATTTATATAAAAAGAGTTGAGGTAAAGAATTTTTTATTTAAGACTTTTGGGAAGATACTGAAAATAGAAAAAAAGAGGATTTTTATTGAAAATATGGCAAAAACTTAAAGTATTTAAAATAAGTACTTGAAACGCATTACCTAAGCTACCAACTTACGACGAATCGTTAGTAGTAAATGTTACATTTAAAAATTTCAAGCCTATCAAATGTTTTTGCTAATATTTAATTTTCGATCTGAAATAAATACTGAAAACATATTTTTTAAGTCATGCTCTACAGTTTAACCCTTGTGTGGAAAGCATATCTATACCCCTTTGTCGGACACTTGGCTCACCAGTGAGTCGCAATTTCTTCCATACATTTTGTATAGGGGACTCAATTTTTATGATGCATTTTCAAGTAAATAGGTGAAAAACTTGTTCTGCGCGTGAAAAACGATGGTCAAAAATATATTTGTACATTTTTTATCACCAAAATCACTAACACTAACACCTCAAAACGGTACTTACTTTGCATTCTGACGTGGAGTCAATAAGCCATTTTTAGGTAAATTCAAACTCGCAGTCATTTCTATTTCTATTTACGTCTGTTAACAAACTGTGCGAACGACATGCAACAAAAGACACGCTCAGGGGGTCGTGGTAGAAGTTTTTTTGACAAAAACATGTGTCGCAAAAATTGAGTTCTCCATACAAAATGAATGGAAGAAATGGTGGCTCACCGGTGAGCCAAGTGTCCGACAAAGAGGTAAAGTAATTCACGGCCTATTTACTGGTATTTCTAATACCTCTAAAAATGTTAGATTTGGCAAAAACACCCAATCTGATAACTTTAAAGATGTGGCTCCTAGGCCAATTGAAACACATGAGCCAAGTGTCCGTTTAAAGGTTAAAGTGGAACCTCAGTTTAAAATATGTATACTGAAAAAGTTCCACTTAAGTACGGGCTAGTTTTGTTCGGAATGGAATCGAATCGAATCCAAGTTAACCACTAATTTGATTTGGGTCTGGGGATTTTCTCTGATTGTTCGTTACATTTTGAGATAAAGTTTCGTCAAAATTGAGGTTAAAACAAACGATAGAACTCTGCTTAAAATACACGAAATTAGATCCGTTCCATTTAAAATAATAGGCCGAGTTGCAACAACCATGTGTAAGGGGACTAATTGAACTGTAAACTATTGAATATTGATCCTATCTCCTTAAACATTTTGTGCACCAAGGAATCAAGCTACAGATACTAATAAATAGAGCAAATAAATAAATATTTTCATTCACTTTTGCTTATGACGTCACTCGGTGATGAAATATTCTATTTTTGTGTGAATACCAGTGATCAACATTGAAATTTAATTAATTTTTTTTAATTTACAGTTCTGAAAAATGGCCAAATTCTTATTTCTATAAATCTGACATTTCCAGAAGGTATATGTAGGTTATTTAAGAATTCCAAGAAAATATAATTACTTCGATAGACAATAAAGTCTGTTCCAAAACTCATTCTATTATATAATATTGACGTATCTATCTCTCTCTGTATGTATTATACCTAGTGAGGTAAACATTTTTTTTTTTGTAATTAATATCCTTATGGTAAAACCTCTTTTCGCAACGCCTTTGGTTTCGTATATAATAATAGGTTACCAGCCATTCTATATTATAAGAACGTATGTAGGTAAGTCATTTGGTTTTATTTTCTTTTTGTTTTTCTTTTTTTGTTTCAGTCGGCAACAAGTTTTAACCATAAGAAACCTTACACTCTGCATTTATTTTTATTTTTACATAAATACTGATTAAGTAAAAAAAAAGAAGATAATTTTTTTTTGTTCCATCGTGTGCATAAAATGCATATGGTCTGTATCTTATTACTTTGTATCATAAATTCTGCTTCGTTTTTTTTTCACAAGATCAATTTACATTAGGGATTACAAAATATGGTCGAGATTTTGAACTTACATGTATGTTTAATCAAGTTTGACTTAGATCTTAGATAATATCCAGATGTTAGCATTTTCAGCATAGTATAAGTCTATATCTAACAAGTTGAAAGACTTAAATATAACTAAATAAACTGTGTTCGGAGAGATAGAGAGAGACCAGAATCAGTCAACCACACACTAAAAGATAATTGATTAATTTTTATGGTAGATTTACGTTCACGACACGATTTATATGTAGAGAATAGGTAAGCATCGATACACTTATAAATATAATGTAGGTAAAGGTTGGTACTACAGGGAAGAAAAAAAAAATTACACAAAGGAAGGGTATTGTGTTTTCATCTCTACAAGTTTTTGTTACAGAAATCGAAAAAAAAAAATGAACATAAAAACATTTTTTAGATATTTTTGTTTGAAAAGCTGCATTTAAGTAAGTATTGAAGGAATTCGAAAATTATTTGTTGATTGTTTGTATTATACTTAAATAACGCTTTCAATGGAATTTTCTTTATTCATTCAAGTAGGTATGTACATACATAGGCGGAGGTAGTAAGAATCATAGAAATCTTCGCATTGTCATAAAATATAAATTCACCTAGAAATAAGAAATTTTCATTTGTAAGAATCATAAGAAACACTACTTAGCTATGTAAACTTGTAACCTTTTCCTCTAATACTTATACATATAGGAAAAATCTACCATCTATGGTTTTAATTCGAGATATCGCATTGGTCCATTGGCTTGTAGGTGAATGTATAAGTAGATTTATAATTAACTCCTAAATGAGAGTTTGTTGTCTCATATTATCCATTTACCGAAAAATTATTTAATTTTCTTGTATTTAAATATAATTTCGTTGGTTCGAATTAATGATGGGAAATTAATTATTTAAAATTAAAATTAAAATTAAAAGTGTATGGAAAATATTATATGACAGTAAAATTTGAATTGTTCGTGTCTTTGGTATTTAAAAGTTTTTAATTTTGTTTAAATGGAAATTTGTGAAAATTATTTTTAAAGAAAATCAATAAAATTGTTTTGTTAGACATTTAATTTTTTAATTCTATACTGAAATATGAAATATAAAAGGAAAGCGTTGGTTTCTTGTAGAAATTTCAGAAATTTCAAAAAAAAATTGCGTTTTTTTGTGTTTTCTTCACGAAATTTCAGAAATTTAAAAAAAAATTCGCGTTTTTTGTGTTTTCTCCACGAATTGAAGGTTTTGCAGCAACAAAAATGCAATACAAATTTTGGCCACTCGGATCGCTCGCTCATAGATACTAAAACTTTAGAACACGTTGAACTAGAAGGTTAAATTTTTTTTTGGTTTTGATTGGTTAAAATATGTCTAGGGTTTTTGATTTTGTAAATGGCCAAAATCCTCACTTCCTCTCATATAAATTTTTTGTAAATAAGAACATACTAAACAGCAAAATTTCGAAAAAGTTATGAATACAAAAAAGTTTTTATTTATTGTACTTAGTACATATGAAGATGTAAGATATTATAGCAATTTGTTAACCCTTATAGAACCCCCCCCATACTAAATTACAATAAAATATCAATTTGCTCACAATTCTTATATGAAATTTAGAAAAAATCGTATATACAAAAAAGTTTTCATTTTTTGTGTTGGATAAAATGAGGTTACTATTTTTGATCCACCGTTAACCCTTTGTAGGACTCACTATACTAAATTACTTTCAAATGGTTATTTTCTCACAAATCTTATATGAAATTGAATTTTTAAAATTATCCTTTAAATGCGTAATAAAAAACAACAAAAAGAAATCTAATTCGTCCTTTTTACATTGAAATATTATTTGCCATTTATTGCTTTGAGTATGTCTGTCGGTAATGGATTATGAATGGAAAATGAATTATGACACTTTATTGTAGCATTTATATTGCGTAGAGATGGCTGGAGTGAAAAAAGTCCAGCATACATTTATCTATCTATGTACATTATACAAGTATATATGTACATTGTACATAATTATTAAAAAAAATTTCATTGTTTACAAGAAAATATTTTTACAGACAAAAATCTTTCAAATCATTCCAAATTAAATGTGTTTGTATTGTATACAAAATCAAAGTAATCTTATATTGTTCTTACAAAAAGTTCATCCAATCTCCAACTGATATCCCATCCATTTCTAGATTATGTACAAATACAAATACATACATATGGATGTAGTACAATTCTATATTCAATCTCTTTCCATTGATTTCAATTTAATTTTTTTATTTTATTTATTTGGATAATATAATAAAATACCTCTTTTTCTTCTCGTAATGCAAATACGTTTCTTTTGTATTTTTTGTATTTTTATCTAAACCGACTTATTCAGCAATGCGAAACTCATGAGGCGTATCATATGTTTGAAAATGCTTTTCAAGCAATTTTTCTACAACAATGTTTACAGTTTTTTTTTTTCTCTCTTTCTCATCGTGCTGAAGTATTTAGACGCTTATATGCTATATATGTATGTACATAGGATACCTTATGTACACTTATACGTATACCTACATATATGTATAATATGGTATATTCCTTCACATACCCACACAGACTGACTATACTTACATAGAATATAAAATGGATATCTAAAACTTCTTTTAAGGTTATGTGTATAAAATACAAAATGTGTACCTAAATAACGTATAAAATCAAAGAATATATTGAAAGGGATGCGCTATAGAAAAGTATCCCGATCGTATAGACATGAATTGATGACCACACCAGCTTGTTGCTTACATATATTCTTGTGGGTGCAAAGAAAAAGAGTAATTTTTTTTTTTGCTAAATTGCCTTGCTGTTGATTTTAAATTTTATTGTTTTTTTTTTATTTTTATTTATTTATTTTCCCCACCCACCCAAAGTATCTTGATGGGAATTTTTTTGTTCTTTTTACCTTAAAATTTTAAATAATAAGAACAAAAAAACGACAAATAAATTACCGGTGAATTTGTGTGTGCACACTGCGCTTGACTGGCAACCTTTTAAAAAGCAATTGAATGATGGAGTCTGCACGATTTAACAAAACAAAAATGTATTTGATTTTTCTTTGGCGGCTTATTATTATTTCTCTGGTAGGTATTCCTTATATTTAAATATGTATACATTAGGGTGGGTCATTTTTTAAATACTTAGAATTGCCAGAGCCTTAACTTGTGTTAAAAGTTTTGCCAAAAAAAAAAAATTTCATGGTCCCGATGGTTCAACTACAATTCTTCATTGAAAAATTATATTTTTTTTTAATTATTTTGTACCACATTTTTAGGCAATAACACAAGTTTTCCGTCCCCAGAGCTCTGGCAAATCTCAAATCTAAAAAATCTCCATACAAAAATGATCCACCCTAATATACATACATACATAAATATATAACGAGTGTAATTATAGAATCATAATTTATTAAACAAAATGATTGCCTTAGAGTTGTCAAAAATTTTCTTCTTCTTATCTCCATCCAGTAGAAATTTTCGTCTGCTTAAATTACAATCGATATTTTTTTACGATACAACAGCAACAACAACAAAAATTGGGCTAACGGTAGATATTAATATTTTAATAGTTTTTTTTTTCTTTTACTGGGTGACATAATCACGTAAAAGCGATTAATTTTCTTTTTCATGCTTAGAATTATTGCTAGAAATTTATAATAGACTTATAGATGGGAAGGTGACAAAATTGTTTCTTTATTGCGTGATATATTCAGATTATAGTAAGTTCATGACCCTATAGGTGTAGAGTGATATTCTATTGTCTGTGCATGGACATTAAAATTGGTTAATCGATAAGTAAGCAAGATAAAGGCAAAGATAAATTAATTTTTTTGGGGCAAATTTTACGTAAATTTGACGTATTTTTTAGGTATTATTTTAATGATTAATTTTAATTTATTCAATATTTAAGTTGCAGATTTAATAGAGGTGCTTAATACAAAGAACAAAAACCTTGAAATCTCCTTCAAAAAATATTTTACCACAAAACGTTATTCATGAGCATTAGGTAATATAGGTATGCCGGGTTTACAATTCAAGCTCAAGTAATAAATGTAATAAAATTCTTGGATGCATTATATTTTGACGAAAATATTTCTTTGTGTCTCCCTATAGGTATAAGTAAAAATGCACATTAAAATTTATATTAATTTTGGATGTGTAAAAAGTGTGAGTGTTTTCGTCTATAAAATCTGTACGCTTTGTGCCTGTTATATATCTAAGTTTGTACTCAATTTTAATGTTGAAATGGCTAAACAATTCTTGAAACTATTAAAACTATAAATTATATATAAATTTAAATTTAAACTTAGCTTTAAATTTATTGATTAAACTTAATTTAAAGATTTCTTAATTACTATATATATATATTTTTCATTCTTAGTAGGCTTAAAATTTTAAGATATATTTAAAAACATTTCTCAAACAATTACCTTTTAGTATTATCTAATATCTATGGCCCAATATAAATTTATTTCAAAACAAAACATTCAGGAACATTTTATCATTTCAACTTTAATCTTCTTATCTTTGATGCGATGAAAAAGCTTAAAAACAAACTCAAGGCATAAAAGAACTTTTATGAACATCCCATGTAGAAAAAAAACTCTTTTTTTTTTTTTTGTATTTTGTTCACAAAGAAAAGTACGGCGAAATAAACTTAGCATGACGAACAACCAAAACTAGGCCCTGGAGGATATTTGAGAAGTGAAAAATTGATAAAATAAGACAAGAGATTATCTAAAAGCGTTCCAGTTCTCGCGCTTAAAGTGATTGCATCATTTCAAAAAAGAAACTTAAAGAGAAATCAATACTTTTACATTATATTGTAGGCACCTTTGCGTAGGCAGAATGACATAAAGGTTCGGGGAATTTTTTTTTTTTTTATATTTTTAATCCTAAGTATAATAATGGCGACCTACGCACACACACACATATATAGACATAAACATACAGTGAAATTAATGAAGCAAAAATCTTTATTATTATGGAATATAAATATTCTTAACACGAATATGAGAAAATTCACTTTAAGGGGGGCACTGCGATAAAAATGTTGTCCACAGAAGTATCAATGAATCAATTGGATACCTTTTATCGTTAGTGGTAGGTATAGAAAAACGGTATTTTTTTTTTTTTTTGCTTCCCCATCGAGTTTTCCAAGCAGAAGTGATTACTCACCAAGAAAAGGTACAAACTTCTAATATCAATGAACTAAACTAGCCTTCTCAACACCTTCATATATTTATGATACATAAGAAATTGCTGAGAAAATACTTTCATCTTACAAAACACACCAATAAAACGTCCGATTTAACAAAAAATCCAAAAAAAAACGAAGAAAGAAAACTCCATTTCTTATACATACATACACAATACACATATAAGCATCTTAGCCAAGCGTACAATAGAAGTAAGTATATGGTGGCTTTGTTTGATTGAGGGCAAACCAAAATCACTTTAAAATATAATTCAATAAAAAGCTTTCCCGGAGAATGAAAAATCCACCCAGTTTTAACGTCTTTTTCTTCTCTGTTGTTTTTTTCCTTATTTTATTTTTAAATTTAGTGCTGATCGATACACTTTTTTTCTCTCCTGAATATGAAGAAACTCCATTTACTTTAGTTTCGTATAGCCAGCTCAGCTCCCCCTTCCCTTTTGTACTACTCAAAAGAAGAATTTGTCAGTTGAAAATCCGTCACACAATTAATCTTTTTATTTTGATAAACGCAAACAATAGAATTTTATTCATTAAATCTCCACATGAGAAATAATTTCCCGACGTTTTTTTTTTTTTCTTTCTTCATCATCTTCTTTGCGTTCGGACAGCTATAACAACATAACAAGGATATCCAATGATATTAATTCAAGTTTATGCTATTGCTCGCCCTTTTTGTAACAAGCTTTATAAAGCTTTTGCACGCAATCAGGTGAATATATATATATGTAGGTATATATATTTGTTGTTCTTTTCTAGGTGTAAATGATGAACCGGTATATGGACATTGTTAAAAAAAAACAGAGATATTTTTTCTGTTATTTCTTTGTATATATTTTTCTTTCTTGTTACTTCTTGTTCGAAGGTGTGATTAGAAGAGTTTTTTTTTTTTCTTATTTCGTTTTGCTTTCTCCCAGTGATTTTTTTTTTCTTATTTTTTTCACTTTGTGAAACATTTTGTCTGTGTTCATTAACTTAATCAAATGGAGTTTTGGCGACGAGAAAATACATTTCCCGAGGATTTGTATTTTATATCTATAGATAAATTATAATGGACATGCAAGTGATACATACTGTTGTTGATGCTCATTAATTTGATTGTATATTGTGTATGTATAAAGAGTACATTGTATATATGTATGTGTTGTGTATATGCTCTGGTAGTAAAATGATGAAATAACTAGAATTTTTATTTTTTTTTTTTAATTAAATTGTTTATTATTATTTCTATTGTTATTTTTGTTATTACTAGGGCCCGGAAAAGTATAGGATAAACTATTTTTTTTTCTGGGATTGATATCAAGTTTTAATTAATGTATAAACTCGATTTGAATCTTTTTGATGCAAATAAACCTAAGTATATTGTTTTCTACTATTTCCTCTATTTTTTCCTATAAACCTCTATTTCGGCAATTTTCGTCTCTATTTTTGCTTATTTTTAATCCTCTAAAAGAACTATTTCTGCCTTTTTTCCTAATAAATCTCTATTATTCCTTATAAATCTCTATTATTCCTTATAAATCTCTATTATTCCTTATAAATCTCTATTATTCCTTATAAATCTCCATTTTTGATAGTACCCATGCAATTTTTTTCTTTTATTTTACTAAAAAAGTATTCAAATTTACCGCAAAATATAGTGAAAATGTAAATTCAACAATTTTTTTCAGCAAACTTATAGTTTTTATGTGTAAAACTTAAAAAAAAAACACTTAGGTAATTGGTACAGTGGAATACGACGCTATGAAAATAATTTATCTGTACATATGTAGGTTTTATGTAGGTTTAAACTACTGAAATATAACGTTTTTTTAGTTTTGTTCCTTAATTATTATTTTTTTTATTGGTTTTTAGTTATTTTGATAAGAAACATACATATGTACATATCGAAGTTGAATTTTTTTTTTAAAAAATATTTTTAGCCTCCATTTCTTATTTATAGCCTCTATTTTCTTATTTATAGTCTCTATAAAGTGCTAAAACCACATTTTTAACCTCTACTTCTCCGGGTCTTAGTATTATTAATTTTTATTATTGTTTTTATTTTTATTTTTTAAGTTTAAAAAAAGCACCTAAGAAAAAATTAGAAGTACTTCATAAATTGAAACATAAGTAATTTGTTGATACGTAAAGATAACAAAATGTAAAATAAATAAAAATATTCTATTTAAGTAAATAATTAAAATAAAATATCAAACTATAATATTGAGCATGCTAAAAAAATATCTGTGCATTAAATATTCTGAGCAGAAAATATTTTACAATAACTGTGAAATATAATTTAACACTTTTTACTAATTTTCGGTTACACTAAGTGCACAAATATGTATCGGCGGTCTTAAGGTTAATGACTTTATTTTAATACTTATATTCAATTAATTTTTGAGTGTTTTATTTACGATATTTTGCTATTAAACAAAAAGCTTGTCGAATACAATTAATATGCAACATAATTTGGATCATTTCATGGTGTCAGAACAGACCTAGAGGTTATCTAAATATGTACAAACAAATAAAAATCTATCTCTTCATCAAACGGGACAGTATGTAAACAATAAATTGATAGTTAAAATTTCAATCAAAATACATACAAAGCCGGAACTATATAATTTGACATAATTTGTCCGTCAGTCAGTCAGTATATGCAGACTGGTCTAAAATTCATTAATATTGAAATCTTTGAGCATTTGTAGAGTTTTGCTTGGTTATTTCGAAGAATTTGTTATTTTCTATGTTTAAAATGTTTCATTAGGAACGTTTCGAAATCCGAATTATAATTCGAACAATTTATGCACACCGTTTTTTTTTTATTCTAATGTTTTTAAGGATTTTCATGTCTGCTGCCTGCGGATGTTCGGTTTCGACATGTGTGTGATTCAAACCTATGTTTATTTTTTAAATTATTTAATTTTGAATCTCTCAATTTTTTAAATTTTAGTAAAACAGTAAATTTGAATTTTTAATTTTTATTCTTGATTTTTAACACAAATTATGAATTTTTAATTTTTATTCGCAAGATTTTTAACACTAATTATGAATTTTTAATTTAAATTTGTAAGATTTTGAATACAAAATATAAATTTTTAATTGATTTTTAATTTTTATTCGTAAGATTTTTAAGACAAATTATAAATTTTTAATTCGTAATTTGTTTATCGTTAAATTTAAAGTTATGCATTTATGCAATGAATTGCAAGTACTTATACGAGCGAAATTTCACAAATGACTATGATAAGGTTGCAGTGCCATTAATTTTCGCGAAAATACCAATCAGCATATTTAGGTACGTATCATACTCGTACTTGAACCAATTCCATATTCCATGCAGATATTTTTGGTTTATGTAAATTCAGAAATATCAAAAATAATGACATTGTCATAGTCAAAATTATAAAGAAAATTATACTAACGCAAACCTCGCTGATTTCAATTTGTGATCAAGAACTAAATTGTTATTTATATATTTATAGGTATGTAGGTGTAGGTATATAGGAACAATGTATATAACAATCCCTTCTACTATGCGGTTAACTAAAAACAATTTCGTACATTGTATTAGTTTTAACGAAGGACATTTAAATGAAATTGTTTAACGAAAATGTGTTACCATATCCTTGGTGTGTGTCGCCATTTTGTGGTTTTATTTAGATAGAGAGATAGGTCCCTCTTCACTAAGTTCAAAACCTTATCAATATTCAAGTGCGGTTAATACCACAAGTGCCGATGTTGTCATTTACAAACATACTTCGGAATGCCATCAAACCACTACACTTTATTTTAAACATCTAGAGAAACACGCCTTTATATATTATGTACGACGTGTCGTAAGTACATTGAAATGCAGATTTTGGATTTACCATAAGCAGAGTGGCACTGTCTTTTTTTCTTCTACATTTAGTTTCTGGTAAGGGCGGACAACGTGTATGTCTCTACGGGTGGAAAATTTTAATTAATTTTTGTTGTCAGTCGAAAAGTCAAGGATTTTCTAAAATGGGTTTGGTTTTTTTTTTTAAATACAATTTTGGTTCGTAAGTACTTAAGTATTGAAATTTTAATCAAATTGAAGTACAGAAATGTTCTTTTCCATCATCAAAATGAATTTCGGCGTTACTTTTCGAAGTTTTTGTAATAAGTAAAGACGCCATTTTTGTTACAATCAATTAATTAATTAATTAAGACAATTCATATCAAAAATTTTGTATAGAAAGAGATTTTGCAAAACGACCTTTAGAACGTTGTGTGGTAAGGTTGGCAATTGCGTTTATTTACAATTTTTAATTAAAAGTGAACTAAGTTTTAATGGCCTAATTGCTCTTTTATTATACAAATATTCCTCCTATAACACGATAGATAAGTCCCAACATAATTACATGTTGTACGAAACCGTGTTGTAGGAGACTAAGAGCCAAGCACATACATTTTCGCAATTTTCTTATCGTGTGCTAAAGTTTACCGTGTTTACGAAATTTTTTGCCATTTTCTCTTCGTGTTAGAGTCAAACCGTGTTGTATGATACCGTGTTATACGAGAATTTTTACAATTTTCTTTTCAAGTTAGAGTTAAACCGTGTTCTAGTATACCGTGTTGTAGGAGAGATACCTGTAATTAAATTATTGACAGAAAGATTTTAATCAAATAATTTAATTAAAATCTTCTATGGATCCTAAACCTTCATCAATATTTCTATTAAGTAATTAAATCTACTTAAGTAAATATCTTTTATCAGTACCTTTGTTATTAGTGAACAAACAAAAAAAAAAGATTTTCTGACTTTTAATGCACATAATAAACAGAAACACCCTAACTATATCGTTAAAGCATTACTCCTCTTTACCTTTAATGAATGAATTTGTTTAATTTCCGATCATGAAGTCTACAACAGGGAGATATATTCGAAAGATAGACAATATATTTAATAGGGTGTATATGCAATGTAATAACAACAATCTATTATTATCTTTAAGTATAGGGTATTGATGACAGTTGTAGCTAAATACTCCCCTCCAGCCCCCCCGCCGTCGAATACATTTCATAAGGTTTTACTTGAGAAGATTATTGTTTTGTTCTGGTAGATTTACGGTCAATTCGAATACAATGACAATACAAGAAGCTTAAAAGCTTTAATGTCAAATAATTTAAATTTTTGGTGGCTTTTGTTTTGTTTCTAATATCATAATTCCCATATTGAAATGGTAATGATGAAAACAAAAGCCACCGAGTAATATATGGCTATATAATAATGATGAATAGAGGGAGAGAGAAGATACTTTTCAATGTATTATCATAAAATGTTAAATGACTTATTATTAAATATGAAATTACTCAATTTGGTTTAGTATAGGCTGTAGGTTATCTTGTCAAAAATAATTGCGTGCATTGACTGATGAATAATAAGAGGCTAAAATTAATAAAGATAATACTTGGTTGGGTAAAAAAAAAAAACAATTTACTTAATACCAAAAAAAAAAAAAATAAATTAGGTAAGTAAGTACCAACAAAAACCAGACTCTTCTAGGAAATGATACATAAGACGGTTTTTTCCCAAAGGCATCATGTGGGTAGGATTAGGGTTGAAACTAAAAATGACAGCTGATTTAGACGAACATAGTTTTGGACAAAATACTCCCTGATACATTTTTTTTAAAGCGGACAAAATCCCCCCCTGTAAATTTCCTTTAAAGCGGACAAAATCCTTACTGAAGAAGGAGAATTCTGTCAGGGGAGATTTTGTCCGGGAGTGGAAGCCGTTTTATAAAAAATTGTCAGGGAAGACTTTGTCCGGGGGGATTTTGTCTGTTTACCAGTAAAATAGAACCACTAATTATTAGCAATTCTATAGTATATTTTAAAAAACACTATAAAAACTACTACCACAAGTCACAACTTGTTCTCAAAAAAGTCGTAAAAAAAAATATAATTTTAATTAAATAATGAGAACCAAAAAAATATTCTCAATCAAAATATCAAGATGAAACTAAGTATTTAATTCTAATATTCTTCCATGACTTCATGACTGAAAAATCTAATACAACTTAAGTTGTCCGAAAAGCTCTCCAACACTAAGCACATTTGCTCTTAAAGTTAATACTAATACCAAACCACATATGGTTACTTCAAAATAATTACTAAAAGCACTTTACACAGGTAAATAAATATAACTACATTAAGTAACTATAAGTAGTAGTTAATACCTACATGCATCTACTTATTGCATGCATGCAATTATGAATGTAGGGTATAGGTACTATATACTCGACACTATATTACTTACATGAAACTTTATTGCACGCTACTATAATGCAACAAGCATAAAGCTAATTACAAACTTCACACATTGTAATGCCTTAAAATTTAGCAATGGCACAGTAGTAAAACTTACTAGAAACTTTCTCGACTATTCAGCTTTCTACCATATCTGAATCTGATCATTTAGCTATAATGAAAACTTTATTATGCAAAGGTATCTTCTTTCGGTCTACTAGTTATATGTACTACATATATATGTATGTATGTACTTTTGTTAGTATATATATTTGTATGTACTCGTATATATATAAAACATATCAGAGATTACCTAGGTATACAATATGAAGACGTTCACAATTCTGTACAGGACCAGGCTATAAATTTTCTATGAAGTTGTAATGTTCTTGAATTATGAAAAGTTGTTATCTCAACTTTTCCTTAATGAAAAAGTTTCTTCCTTTCATACAATTGAATGGCAAAAGCTTCTGCACCGGAAATTTTGTTAATGGGTAAAATCTGTCTAGCTTTCTATGATGATTATAATAATGATAATGATGAAAAATCACTGTCTGATCTGTATTTGAAAGTATAAAGTGCACTCGAATTGTAATGGACATTATATTTTCTTAATTAGTAAAATGGGGGGGGGGGGGGTTTTTTTTTTTTTTGAGGGGTTAGACCGTTGATGTATACATCAATATAATATAATAGAATAATTGAAGAGTTGGTATTTGTTTAATTTGAGTTTTATATAAGGTCAAGGGATGTATAATCTTATCGTAATTAGTGTGTTTGTTGTGCGGTAATTAATTCTCAATGTGCTGCTAACACAATTAATGATGCATGATGGATAATCGTTTTTTTTTTCACCAATAAGTACATAATTTAGTGTCCGTATAGGTTTTGCCACAATAAAACTTGGTTAGATAGATACATTTTTAATGGTCATGAAGAGGATTAGGTTAGAACTAACTGATTTATGTAGTAAAGTAATGAAGTTCACAAATTAATTAATCGATTAAGTTCCTGTCTAATAACAATAAAGAAATTGTAAAGAATGTTTGAAAATTCATTAGAACAACTGATTTCTCAGTCCGTTCAACTTGTAATGTATAAAACCTAAAACCTAAACCTAAGTGGAGAGGGGGGTCAAGATGAAGTGGTATTATATTCTACGTTGGTTCTTTGGAACCAATTTCATATATTTTTGCATCCTGTCTCAAATACTTACGTAATTCTGTAATTTTTTAGGTCCTACATACCTTCAAATCAGTGGCGACTCGTAAGAATTATATTTAAAATTTATATTATTCGTTGAACCTCCATTTATTTTTTTCCTTCAAAATAATCTTTTTTTAAAAAAATAGTTCCATGATGTTCAAAAGCGGCCACTGCTTCAAATTCTTTATTTAGCGAATTAGCACGCCATTAATATCGCGGGTGACTTGTTATTTGATCTTACCCGGCAAAAATGAGTCGAGATCTCTCCCGGCCTGACACTATCAAAATAACACTGTAGACTGTAGAGTGTAGATAGACAATTTTAGGTAACAAACTAGCATTTTCCAATAATAAACGAAACATTTTGAGGGGTTTCCCTTTTTAATCAACATACATCAAACACCTTGCCTAGAGCAAGATATCTACCTATATCTTATAGCCAGGCTTTTTTTTTTGGATTACTTTTTTAAAGATAATACTTAATTACAAAAACCGAAAGAAAAACAATTGACACTTGTCGTCAGTACCTAACATAATATACTATGTATTACCTAAAATTCCATTGTATAAAAATTCGTGAGCATAATTTTCCTGGCGGCCATGTTAAGTAATATATGTACATATAGTTACTATAGTTATAGATATTTTAGCATGTCGCGTCGTGTGATTGTAAACAAAACAACGAAATATATGCTTGTATTATGTTTGTTAATAAGATTCTATTGTAGTTATGATTATGATTACCTTGTCTCAATTATATTGACAGTGGCGGCCATTGAATTTATAATGTTCCAAGGCAAGCAATGTTGAGATTGGTAACGATATTTAATAGGAGTATCTCTAAATATGGACCAAATATTATTGTTTAATATAATTAAGTAGGTATTTATTGAGAAATGAAAAGTAAACTCAGAGGTATTTAAACCCTGTTTTAGATCTCCTTGTGTCTAAAACCAAAAATAAAGTAAAAAAACCAGTAAAGAAAGATAATTGGCTACGCCGATTATATTATATACCTGTATAAGTAAGTACTTACTTGTTTTTAATTTACGACTTTGTCCATATCTATTTTGTCTGTACAACAAATATTTATTAAGTAAATTGAATACAAATGATTAAAAAATTACAAAAAAAATTGATTGCAGCGCCAAACGGCAAACCGTGGAACTTTTTAATAAATGAAATCTTCGTTTTTTTATTCTCTATTATTTTCGTCATATTCATTTTTTTCGTAATCCAAATATCTTTCAAGTAAATAAATAAAAACCCTAGAAATTACATAAAATTGATTGCAGCGCCATAACGGTAGGTCGTGAAATTTTACGTCAGAGGAAAAACCGTGTTATAGGAATGTTGCTGTAATTGTCCAATCATTTACGAGTAATGGACTGTGTTTGTAGAGGAATTCGACTTTACATGTATAGGAATCATGAGTAGCTACCGTGCTATACTTACTAGAGTTACGTTTATTTTGTAATTAAATTCAATACTTAAGTAGTTAATTTCTGAATTTGCCTTACAAGATTAAATGTTCTGGTATAAAAAGAATAGAATGTCCTCAATGTGTACATAAGTACTTATAAATTCGATTTAGGGAATTAAGAGAATTACGCACAAATTGCTCCCAAACCAATTACGTATAATAAAACAAAATCAATTCAATAAAATTACAGGTAAGTAGGTATGTATGGTGTTGGTATACTTATTCTATTCATCATTTATCTTTAAGATACTTATATTTATCTCGTAAGGGTATTACTACTAGAAATTTAGAAATAGCTAACAGAATAACACTTTGCACATTACATATCCTAACTATAAATGTTTAAATGTATTTTAATCCCTCCTATCAATCTTCTTACTACACAATTGACCGTACCTAAAATGAACAATACATCTCATTAATACCGTAGTGGAATTAGTTACGATGCTGGACACAGGATACAATGTACTCCTAATGGTAAATCATCAATACATTTTGCTCCTCTTAAGATT
>JANSTT010004860.1:0-29742 GCA_026745375.1 Platyura marginata
TATGTTTTCTCGTGTTCTCTATGGTACAACACTGAAGTGAATAGAAAAATATACATATATATGTATATTATATATATATATATATATATATATATATATATATACTTATATACAGAATAAGAGAAAATATGCAAATATGCAAATATGTTCAGAAATGTAATAAGCAATTAATTTAACTTTTACTGTATATACGGTTGGTGGTGGTGCCGTATAGTATAAGTGAATATATAATATGGATATATAGTGAGATGTCACCAAGATTTGAGTTATCTACGAACAAGTAATATGTCTTCATCAGATAAATTGCTAGAACATTGTTCCGCTTTCACAAAGCACAATAAAAGCTCTGTGTATAGTGGAGTGTTTGTGTGTACCGTATACGTTATGCTTATATAGGAGAATATATGTATATATATAAATATATATACATATAATATACAGTAAAAAGAGAAGTTGAAGTATTTAAATATTACTCCTATATAATATATGTATATGTTGGTAGGTATATACATATATTTATATAATTTTATGTATATTTTCTCATCTGTGGGTTCACAATCTGGCGCATTTACTTTAAAATGAACTTACCTTTTAAATTCAGACATTTAGTGAGTATGGGTCTTATTTTTTGTTGCCGCATTCTTACTTAACCATTCTAAGTGCTTTTTGTCTCAATTGAAATGGTCTTTATATAGCAAAATACAAAATATTTGATAGGAGAAAAGAAAATATAGAATCCAAAAAAATAAAAAAATAAAAAAATAGACAAGGATCAGTTCATCACAGTTGTGTAATTATGTAAAATACAATAGAAAAACCGAAGGATATTACTCATCCCCAACGACATTGGGAACCATAAGGCTTGAGACAATTTTGCACATTTTCTTCAAAATGAAGATCTTACTGCTAGAAAATCACAAGCCACCAATATTTTACGTTATAGATATGTTTGACGTGATACGTCATTTTTCACCGCCGACGCCATACCTGCACAGTTAATAAAAAAATGTGCCCACTAATTAAATCCTAAACACAGCCTCTGGATGAAGTTATATTGATTTTGGTCCATGGACAGAGGAACCGCCTCAAATGGGTTAAACCAAAAACCGAAAACATTCCAAATTGGAAATATAATACGAGTATTATTGATAATGATAGTCATTAATATTTCATCCCCAAACTATATACTTATACTTTATAGCCATAAATAAAATAAAATTACAGTTATCAAAATCTATCTGCTTAAAAAAAGGATGTAGAGCTTGTCAATAAATTCCAATTAAATTTTTTATTTTATGATCTGCGCCGCCCAGTTATATTTCATTAACGTTTTTAGTTATTTTTTTTTTCCCCGAGTAAAATTAGGGACGACAAATTTTAAAGTACTGAAAACATTATAAGGCATAAATATTTAAACATGTGATTACCTTTAATCTTCCCCGGGAATTATTAAAATGATGATTTGTTACTATGAAATTTATTTCCAAAACGGACGATTCTAAATTGTTGATTAAATTCTTAATGGGGTTGTACATTTTAACTAGAGACGGCTGTGCCTGAAACATAAAAATATATATATATATAAGTATATTTTTTTTATACAAAATTATTCAATTATACACAAAGCGGAGGATATAAATAAGGGATATTTTAAAATTAAATTTATATCTAATAAGCTGGCGCAGCGTAGGTTTTTCCGTAAGCTAAAATATTTGTTGGAACATATCATTAAAATAATAATGATAATTACTAAACCATCTACGCACACATAAATGTACTCTTTATGTGACCATTTATCAATAAACTAAGCTAACGTTGTAATTATTCAATTTACAATGTATTTCTGCTTTGTGTTGATTAAAGCTACATAAAAGTAGAAAATCACTACTTCTGTCAGCGTAAAGTTTGTCGCATACCTGAATAATATTAAAAATTACTTCTCTTAAAATTAGAAATCTGCGCAATTTAAAAATTTAAATAGAAGACGATGAATATTGGACTCACATAAAATTGTGATATTCCAAAACCATATAAATCCTTTCATCTTAAAAAAAATGTACGATTCGTACCTGATATGCGGGTATACCACTAAGAACTGGTACCTAAAGACTTCCATTATGAATATTATTAGGGACAAGTCATTAAATTGTCAGAGCATAATGTAAACCTCATCATGGCATCGTACAAATTGTCTTAAAAACCACTTACACTTGTACTTCTTTACTAGTCCTGTAGATGTTAAGTGTTTTCATTTTATACATATATATTTATATGTATGTATACCGTTGGATATAATATTATATGTGGATAGATATTAATTAGTATATCATCGAACCAAAATTTATTAACAAAACAATTATATGTATTTGTATATAAACCACTCACCTTTACATAAAAGCTCTAAATTACAGGTATTACGTTAACGATTCGCAAACTCTGTCAAGGGAAATTAACGCCCGTTTGTTATAATCGCCTTGTATAGAAATCGTTTCTGACAATAGGTCCTTCAACAGTAATCCATTAAATTTTTCATCACCTACAGATGCTAATCATTTAGTTAATGCTGTCAACTAGAAAATTTACAAAAGCCAAGTGCAAAATAATTTTGATTTGATTTTCTTTATTTAAAACCTCCTGCAGAGACGTCGTATTTATTGTACCTTTAAATTAAATTTTATTTGGCATGGCAGTGATAAAATAGGGTTAATTATATAAGGAGAAGCATGTACCAATTACATGAAGACGTTTATTGCGAATAGAAATATTTCAAATTTGTAGACCTATTGTTAAATTAAGTTAAATGGGATTTGATAATTCTCTATATATACAAAATACACGTTTTCCGTTTCTAGAGAGGTACAATGATAACGTGTATACCACCAAGCCAAAAATATATATGTATATAAAACTTAACAGCCTAAAATATTTTTGTGTATTTATCATCGTTATGTTTCTTTTCGCAGAGGGAACATAGGTAAATGATGTGTTTTGTTTAACTCCAGATTCCCCAACCTATATGACATTCATTCGTATTCTCACGTTTACTTACATACAAGTCTGTATATATGGTGGAAAGAAAAAAAATTCCAAACAAAATTAAAGCTGCGTCTTTAAAATTTATTTAAAAAAAATATTTTGGTTAAAGCTTTATTGGAAATTATGTAAAATTTAAATTTGAAAACTGTGTTAAAATGGTCTCAACTCAAAAAAACTTCTCAATTAATATACTAATCGGACGATTTAATAAAACCTCATTCATTTCCATTGTTATTTAAAAATTAAATTAAAAAATACACATAAAACCACAATATCACTGACTAAGTCTTTGTAAGATGTCTCTGGAACTATGAAATTTTTACTATATTGTAGTCCATTTAGTGACAAAAAAGAAAAATGTTGATGATACCAAATGTAATAACTAATAAGTTACATCGCCAGTTTTTTTTTGAGTATTGCTAATGTAAAAGTAAATTTTTTGATTCAGTTTTGTAGGAACCTGTTTAATAGGTAATTTATCTGGCTTTAGAAAAAAAACTAAACAAAAAATTTAACTTGGCTTAAATACAGAGTGATTCAAAAGTTATGCCCCTATGATCCTACAGCCTTTCAGGAAAAATAAAATAAAACATCACTCTATTTCACTCCAAACGGTCACTACCATTCAATACGATTTATTGTCGCTTTTTTGCTCTCCTATCCGCCATTTTACTAAAGAAACATTCCTACATTTCATACGGTTTTCAAAATTTCATTCCTAATCAGAAAGCTCTTAATAGTTTAGCGTTCAACAAAAAAAAAACCCTTCCCATGGGTACGCCATTGTCTACAATAATTTTCATTCATCATTATAATGTCCTAAGAATCAATAGAGAACAATTTTATTGTCTAGGTATGTTGTAGACTCTAAGGACATAATATTCATCCATATAGGGGGAAGGATAAATGGAAAATCGACACAATGAAAGCAAGAATCTAAAATGAAATGTTTCAAGTGTGATTACTTGTGGGAGTTTCTGAATGACTTGTGAATAGAATCGTTAATGATGATAGTTGCATACAATTAGATTGATTAATATTGTCATTTTGGTTTAAAAGAGCAAACAATGAGATCATTTTGTATTCATATCAAGTAAATAAAGGTAATCCTTGTTTCTTGAGATGTATTATACATTAATGATTTTGGAATAGTGTGTTTTATTAAAAAAAAATACGATTCTATATTATACTATTGGTTTAGGTACTTAAGTTTAAGTCCAGTTCGTGATTTTGCATATAAATTGTCAATTTAGCTATTCACAAAACAAGCTGATGGTGTTCATATTATATTATAGATTAGAAATAAGATCTATTTAAGTTTAAAGTGGTAAAAAACGATTGTAAATTACAGTAATTTAGTGTGAAAACTCAAACAATAACGAAAATTGCAAAAGTCAAGAAAATCCTTTAAATAGAATGCACAACACATTGCATACAATGCCTGAAAACAGTTTATTTATACTTTTGCTGGATAAACCCCCATATTATGCATTTTGAATGTACGCCATTTTAAATGCACTACAATTATAAGGGGTGCGTTCAGTCAGACCATATCGGAAGCGATTATTTTTAATTATTGATATACATATATGTATGTACAACGTACATGCATATATGAAAGAGTTGCTAGAAAGTGGTGATATTAATTGTTGTATCATTACTAGATGTAATAAGTCTGGAAAAAAGGTCTACTTTCACATTTGTAATATTCGGCGTAACACGATAACTAATAATGAGCAAGATGTTTTATCCGGCGCTTACATCAGATAGTAAAACGATGACAGGACGATAAATTGACAACTGTCTTAATGAAATTGTCTAGTGTAAACACGTACTTTTCTTTTTAAGACAGTACTTTCTAGACAGTTTTGAAGACAGTAGCTCAAAGAGGCCAAACGGCAAAATAACATTTGAGCAATAAGAATGGATGAAACTAAAAAAAATTAGTGAAATTAATTTCCTGTAATTAATAAGTCCTTCAATAATGTTGACTTAATGTCATAATTATGTTTAACCCAACATTTTCTCATCTTATGTCTTCTTATTGTCATCGTTTTTAAGAATTTCCAACTATTTTAAAGCCTAAATTTTTGCTACAGTACTGTTTACAGTGCCATTTAATCAAATGAAAATGTAAAGGCAGTATGTAAACGCTATAAATTGTCTTAATTAAGACAGTTGTCAATTTACCGTCCTGTCCAGTAAAACACAATCTGATGGAAACCGTGGAGCAGTACGTTTAGAACGACAATTTACAGTGAAAATGAAGCATATTTATTAGGAAGCTTATTAGTGAAATCATATATTTATCCGCCATTTTTTTTTTTAGAATTTCAACACAACCATTTTGCATCCATATTCCATACCTTTAACATCAATTTTAAAGTACATATTTTATAAGACTTACCGGAATATCATTTATAGTCCATGTCAAATTAGCTGCCGGTTTTGAATAATGGGATGTGCAATTTCCCTGTAATGTATCACCTAATCGATATCGCGTATGAACACCCGTTATTGTAGGTTTCTGTTCGGGTAATTCTGCGAAAAAAAAATTAGATTCATATAATGTAGAAAGGCAAAAAATAAGCGTTGTAAAATAAACGCTTATTAATAATTACCCACCAACAATTTCCATTTCTCCGGATACAATCAGTGTATGAAAGGAGGGTGCATCTGCTGACACTTCACAGCTGAATTTACCCGATATGCTCGGTTCAACTGTTGTTAATAATACGTGACTTGCGTTTGAATGCAAGCGCTGCAATTAACATTGAAATCAAATTTATGTATTTGTTATGTATCGTTTGAATGCTTTGTAAATTATTGTTATTAGGAATGATGATATTGTTAATATTATACATAATGTACCTAAATGTATAATAATCAATAATATCTATGTATGTGCTCATTGTACAATTGTACATTATAACTAAATGCGTGTGATGAAAAATACTTTTCATCAACACTACTAGCTCAAAGCACTCATCACCAACGGAAATATCATCCATTGTCACCATCATTTATGCTTTGTACTCTTATGTTAGAGCCTTTGATGTAAATTTTTTTATTTTTTTTTTTTGTTCGAGACTTGCTATTGTGTTCAAATTTTGAACTTTTGTCATACATACATAAGTACATATATAAAATCCCTACAGATTACGAAAAAGTAATCTTTTAAATCAAATCTATTCTGACCCAAAATAATTATCCTAATAACTCAAGCAAATCGATCCATATAAAATAGAATAAAAAAAAAAAATTGAAGTAATTGTTAAACAATTTTATCTTACTATACAGAGTCTTGAAAAAGTATTTGTACAGGTACCAGAGCATAAGAAAAGGCATACTAAAAGAAAAACCAGACGAAACTTAATTTTACAAATAAAGTACAACTTAAAAGCTTTTGTGTATTGAATGGCAAAAAATAAGTACCGAATTTACAAAAAAATTAGTAAAATCAATGAGGTCTGTAAGACATCAGAGTTTTAAATGAATCATTGTTTTTCTTTGAATTAAATGTTTATTTTTTGTTGTTAAACTATTGTTGAATAATCATTAAATAAATTGTGATAAAAAATTTCATTGATAAAATTAGACAACATACCCATTCCCTTGTTCTGGTGCCTGTACGAAGACACTCTATGTAGTCGAGAAACATGTTTGGGGTGGGAGGTAGGATTGAATGAACATATTTTCGAGAAAAGTTGTTTTTCCATGTTTTGTTTAGAATCCAAGTTGTATTAATTTAAGATCCGAAAAAATTGTTTGAGAATCCTCTGGAGTTCCCGAACTACGCTTTGGAAAATCCTGTTCTAGATAATTTAATAGAAGTCTATTTTTCCTCAATACATTCCTCATCAAATTAAAAAAAATATATTATAATTTTCAATAAATTTTTAAATAATAATAATAAATTTTTCGAGACAAAGAAATCTTTGGATTTTTCCTTTATACAAACTATGAAAATCTATCGGTATAAGATTCCCCGTACAATGGTTGTGAGAGGAGCCTCTATACACCCTTAACTCCACTTCCCACCGTTCCAGAGCTCACTGATTTATAAATTTTATGGACAAACATATACTCATCCTTGTTTATTTAATATCGTTTACTGAAGCTGATAATCTTATACATATATGGATTACATTACGATCAAATACCACAACCTTTTAATGCCATTCATCTAAATATGTTATTTTAAACCATAAAGATTAAACCACACATTATATACTTGTAGTTAGTATTTACTTCGGTATCTCTATACATACATAGGTAGATTGTATATACATACACATATGTTATGTACATGTATGTATGTATGTATATGTATAACCATTTCATTCCCCAACCCTTTTCAACCCATTTCATTTAACGCCGAACAATTTTCCAAGATAACACTAATGCATTTTGACATAATAGTTACTCTCACCTCTACAGTTATCCCAAGTAGTGGAAATATTTTCATGGCAGGGTTTTCCTTTGGGGTGTATCGATAAAACTCTCTACGGCCTTTGTACCACTTAACTGAATATAATGTATCGCCTTCTAGATCGTAATTACATATTAAATGTGCATTGTCGCCTTTTCTTACAGCGGTCGGTACGGTAACACGGACGTCACGTAATCCCAGCGATATATCTGAAAATGTTAAAGATAATTACAATTTATTGGTGCTAATGGGTGTCTTAAAAGGTTTTTGTTTGCTTTACTCTTAATGGAGTGAAGTTTTACTTATGAAATCGAATGAATAGAGCGGAAGGTTTTTTAAGGTCTTCGCATTTATAATTCAGTGAGACTTTTTTTTTTTTTTATTTTATTTTGATACATATTTTAGCTTAAAAAATAATGTAAGAATCGATTCGGTATTTTGGTGTGTACGTGGGTTGAATACAAAATTGATCATAAAAACTTTTAATGTTTATGTTTAAAGATTAAATTAAATATTAACAAAATGCCTACACCATAAAGAGATTACTCTTTTTATTGCATTGATTTATATCATTTTCATTATATGAAAATAGAAAATATAATCAATTTTAATTTTAAAAGTATCAATAACTTATTCTGTGGTTGTTTTGTTTCACTACTGGACTAATTATTCGATTTTTGAATGAAAACCAAATTAATTGTCACGTGTTCATTCTACATTCACAAGTAGTGCGATTTTGAACGCTTCCTATACTATTGTATATTTAAACAGACGTGCACACCACATTCACTTCGATTAAATTTGTTACGAACAGTGTTGGTAATGTGTTACTTGAACAACCACCTGATTAACTACAATTATAGAATAGGATCGTTATATTGCATGTTGTGAGCGCACAAACAAACTTAAAAGCAAAAGTATGCAATAAATTTACACTTCTGGCAAAACAAATGTATATATTCTCCTACTATATTATTATAATACATACACTACATTTATGTTATAGTAACATTAAACATACTTACATAGTTTCTATCTATTCAAAGTATATTATATACGTTCGTATACCTATTACACGGCAAAAAGTCTTAGAAATGTGCTTTGTTCACAGCAAATGAAATATATATTTGTTGCAAAACAAAATAAATGGCGGACATATTATTATTTGCATATCTTCGGCGAACAAAACAAAAACCATTTGTTACCACACGTCTTTAGCAAAACTATCGCAAAACGCTTTTGGTCTAAACAAATTTAAATTTGTGTTTATTTGACATAAATGTTTGGTTTTCATTGTTTTTGCTTTAAAGGTTTTGCACTTAATTGCTGGTGTTTCAGCCTTAATTAAAGTCGAAACTTTATTATGTTGGTTAAGTCATATAATGCCTTCCTTTAATACAGCAAACGTGAATAATTATAACAAAATAAGTAATTTAAATTACTAGGTATGTGAGTTTTTTTGTTTTTTTTTTGTAAATGGTTTTGTGACAATTTTTTGTCGGACTTTATTCTATAAGGAAAATTTTCTGTTTTTGTTATGTTCTTAATATTTCTATACATAGAACAATATACTTACATAAATGGAAGTAACAATGCAAGCATTGTAAGTCATGTGAAAATTCGATTTCCGAATCTTATGGTAAAAACTCTTTGACAAACAATAGAAACGTACATAGACTTTAAGTATATAATAAAATAGACTGACAGCATTCAAACGCAATTCAAAACTTTTGTTATAAACTTTTTATGTGTGTGCAATATTTGAGCTAATGTGTACTTATACAGTTATGTCAGCTGTAGTATATAGGTATCCCTCCTATAACACGGTAGATACTTAGGTTACAACATAAATTCGTATTGAACGAAACCGTGTTGTATGAGACTATAAACAAGTACAAAAAAGGAGGTTACGTTACAAAAATCGTATTGTACGCATGTGTCAACAATCCATTGAACATTAATCGAACGCTGCTGACAGTCTCTATGCTATGAATTTCATGCAAGGCAACTGCTAAGAGTTGCCAGATTAAACATTTTTATTTTATTTCATAGATTTTGATCTGTCATTTTAGTCCTAATGTTTTTGTAATACAATAGTTTTGAAAAACCATATTTATTAAAAAAAACACATTCAATTTATATACCAGTAAAGTATGTACATTGTACACATTACGTGTTCGTGCAATTCAATTTTTTAAATGTTTTTAAATGTGTTGAAACGTGTTGTGGGATACCGTATTGTTGGAGGGATTTTGTAATATGTATACGGACAGTTTATCTAAAAACTGAAAAAAGAAAAGAAAGATGAAAGACGAAACCGTAAGAATAATAAATGCAGGCAATAAACTGTCAATAATTTATCACTAAAATTTTTTCTCTAACAATTTATGGCCAAAAATGTATTGCCCACAATTTATTGCCATTATTTTCGTAAAGTTCATATATTAAATAATCGCCGCTGCTACATACATATAATGCACACTAAATTATTGTCTTTGTATTGAAAATTGTCATTTTTTTAATAGTTCCCTAATCCCTACCCTAATATCCGGAAATATTTCATATAGAAAAAAGTTTTTATTAAAAGGCGCAGTTTAAGAGACAAGCTAATGCGAAATACATAAAACGTTTAAAATTTAAATTCCCCAAGTATGTAGGGAACACTTTGTACTTTGTACCTCAAAAATGGGTAGATAGGTATAATTGTGTATTATGGTTTTGACATCTTTCTTATATCAAAGCTCATTCCCTTGATTAAAGTATTCGTATTATATAAATCTGCCTACATACATATATACTATACATATGCATATGTATGTATAATATACAGATGATATTTAAGCTTTTGAATGCAAAGTAACAGATAATTTTATATTAAAATTAAAATATTTTATGATACAGTAAGCTAGTAAAAGTCTGAACCTGAATATTTAACATGCAATTGAAAAATGGCTTCATATTTGATGTCAATGTTTTGTGCTTTTTCTAATTTTTGAACGTTCAAATTTTCTCGAATCTACTGTATAATCAGCTTAACAGCAGGCAACAGCTAATAGAATATTATAAATACATATATAATATCACAAGCAATTCTTATCTTTAGCGGTTTATCTAAGCGCATGTGTGTAGCTTTAATGGTTATATTTTTTATTTTTTACTACAAAGGTAATTTAAAAAAAAAGAGATGGCATTATGCAGTTTAAAAAAATTACAAATTAGTGATATTTTGAAGTAATTTAAGATTTGGGTGGGTTTTCTTCGATAGCGTTATTTCTCTAAGTCAATAGCAATTAGACAATTTAAACAAGAAGTTAGGAATATCTAGAAATATTGAATTAACTTAGCTAAAAGCATGAAGTTAAGTGAATGGAGCAAGTAAATAGTTTTGTGGAACTGTGGCTCCAGTATACAATTTAGGAAAATCTCTAAAAAATTTGAACACGAATTTATTTTTCCCGTATTTCTAAAATTTGATCTTAAAATTAATAATTTTGACGTTTTTAATTGATATAGAATTTCACATGCATTTCCACACATTTACTATAGAACGCTTGAAAATAGCTTAAATTCCGATCCAAAAAATAAATTTCATTTTAAAACATTTTAATTAAATATTTAACTACAAGATAGACCTAACAACTAATATCGTTAGATTTGTACCTACAAGACTCATTTTTAATTTACGGATAATTTCAAGCCTAAATTAAATTTAAAAAAAAAAAATTCTGGACTGACATCGTGTTTTCTACACTATTTTCTACCGAAACTAACGATTGATAGTTTGGCACAAATTTATTTTATCATAGATATTCGAAGAACCTAACTGAGGAAAAAAAATTGTCCGAAAAATTACAATGTGAAAACTATTCTATAACTTGGAAAATTTATTGAACTCATAAAAAACGCCCTATAAATAGGAAAAAATAGATTTACTTATATGAATACCTATAGTTATAGGAATTTTAATGTATACGTAAATTATTTGTTATTCAATAAACCTATTGGCTCTAGAAAACTTGTTCATTTGTAGATTTTATTGGCGAATTGTCAGGGAATCGAACTGTTGTCTATATTGCACTAACTGCCTTATCGCAGATATTTTATATATTTAATATTTTATCTATATGTACAACAAAAATGGGTGATTTTTCGTGAAATACACATATTTCCCGACTAAAATTCTGTGTATATATTTATTTTGTTTTTTTTTTTTTTTACAAAGAAACCCATTTTGATCGTTTCAAATGTACAAATTACGACACAGAGAAATTGTTGTTTGTGTATATTATTTTCTTGTGTTTCCTGTTGAAAATGGCATTCGCATCCGTTTTTTGTATGTTTGCTTCCATTATTATAAGACAAACCGACTTGCCGAGTTGAAATTGTGCTTTTTTTTATCTATTTTGTTCGTGTGTCTATTATGGAAAAACAACTTATCAGAACTTATCATATTTTTGGTTTATTGCGTTTTGACAAAATTATATATATATACTATACTATACTATATGGAATTGTTTATTCGGATGGTTTTTATATGTGAACATTCTTTCAGTAATTTATCTATGTATGTGTATGTAAAAGTATGTAAATATTTTGATTGGCATATATATAAAGAGAAATACTTCTCTCGGATGTTTTCTGATCAAAGTTTTTTAATAAAAAAAAAATAATAAATAAAAATCGGTTTTATTTACTATTTAAGATATTACAATATATTAACTTTATGAACTCAAATGATTTTTTTCCCTCAAATAACAACCCTTCACCCCTACCAACAAACCACAAAATGTATCAAGTTTTGATTATAAATATCATCACCCTGTTAATTAAAGAGTATATATAGAGTATATAAACAGTAAAGTGAGACTTAAATAGGCAATGAGTCAGTGGTTCACTGACTGGCTTCTTAACCTTACATTAAAACACAATTTCGACACTCATAACGACCAGCCATACACTGGCAATCTCACTTTATTGCCTTTTTTTATTAACAATCTACAAATACCCATTATCCAGCAAGTGATTTCGGATGTATAAACTTATAAACAGTAAAAAAAATTGCTGTTCTAGTTCTTTACACGGAAGTGGTAGATGAAAATGCAAAAATGCATCATCATCAAGTCGTTGGTTGTGGTTCTAGTAGAGGTTAAATTATGAACCTATTATGAAATGCAATGTGAAGTATAGTTTCTTGCCCGGACCAACATAAAAGAGTTAGATGATATGAATTTGTGGATTAAAATTAGTCGCTTATATTTTAGGCAACTCTAGAAAACATTGCTTTTCGAGAGGCTGAAAAAAGTGCGGTATGTAAATTTCAAAAATTTTCTAAAATTATAAGCATATAGTCTACTCGTCCTACACTATCTTACAGCAAAGTGATTTACTTTCATAATAAATATAGAATTATTTTACATTAATATAGAGGGCTTAGATTCTAACAGTTCTATATACATATAGTTAGCTCATACTGCCATTCTTGCTCAAGGCCCATATAATTAATTTACATACAGAGTAATTCTGGTATAGGTACAATAAACATAGATGGGTCATGTACTCTATAATATGTATATCCCCCAATGAATGTTTTACATACGTTTGTAACTAATAATATTTTCCCAGTCTTCACATTTAAAACATCCAATTCAACATATGTAAAGCATTCATAAAGCTAAGATAAAGTTGTCAAACTAAACTAAGCCTTTTTGGCTTACCTATGCGAATACGGTTACATTTATAGAACGAAATACGTTGGGAATATTTTTAACTACCCAGGTTTGTGACCGTGGTAGACAAAATTCAATTACAACTTTTAACCCTGTATTTATGGCTACATATCCACACATACATAAATGATGTACTGTACAACACATATATATATATATATATACTCATATGCATACGTAGGTACAAATGCTTGTATCATTTTCCTATAAAATCACATTCAATTTGTTTAATAAAAAATTGTTATTAGATTATTACATACCAATGTAATATGTATCTGCCTCTTAATGTGAATTTAGACTTTAAATAAATTATTAGTTAGTAAAAGTCGCAGGTAATTGTTATTGGATGTACGTACAGTGGTACCACGATACACGTCCTTATTTCGTTTTTGATACTTGGACTTATACCCAAACAGAACACCTAACGAATTTTTCTGATAAGAAATAAAGGGAAAATAATTAACACGTTTCCATAACAAAAATTCTATTGTTTTGTTAAAGACAAAAGATAGAATTTTTCATGGAGTTTTTTTTTCATGTGTGGAAGATAATATCAGCCAAGTGGGCACCGTTATGTTGAATACAAGAATATGGTCTTTTCATTGCATTTTCCATAACTGTTGTTAGAGTCTCGTGTGTAATTTGCGTACTTTCATACTGAATATTGGCTTTGAGCTGTTCAAGACAACGTGGTTTATTAACAAAAAGTTTCTTTTAAATACCCCTAAAAAAATAATCAGGAGCAGTCAAATTTGGGGATTGAGCTCTTACAATGGAACACTATTCGCCTAAATTTTCAAATTATTTGCCGCACCCTGTACATTGATGGGGTTGTATAAATTAATTTAAACACTATTTACCACTAAAATACATAAATACAAAAGATATTAGATTTAATTTTTCTCTTTCCTGTCTCTTTTCCCTACTTAAACCTTGTTAAGGATCATCAGATTTGACGTTTACTAAAAATCTGTCCAACAAACTCTGATTATGTCTTCTCCTCAGGATGTTTCGGAAATGAGACATTTTTTGCTCATTCCAGGACAATATGGTACTACGGCTTGTTTGGGCTTTGTTGAGATGGTACTACTCTGCAAACCACATATGATTTGGTACATGTGAGTCGTATTTCAAACAAAAGTCTTATACCAAACAAAAATTTTCGCATCTAGTATGTATCTAGACTTTATATATGTATTATCAAGTTGGACTTAATCCAAAGCGGACGTACATATGTATATCGAGGTACCACTGTATTTAAATATTTACTGCATCTACATAAACAAATACATAAATTTAAATTTATTATATAGAAAAATACATATTTATGGCATTAAGCCATGTTTAATATATGGATGTAGGTAAGGCAATTTAAGATTAGATTGCGATTTTGAATTTTAGATATTTAACCAAATATGAGATATTTGTAAACAAATGCAAATATGAGATATTTGTAAACAAATAAATAAATAAGTTAACAAATAAACAAATAAATAAATAAGTTATCAAATAAATTAATGATATTTAATAGGTGGAAAAGAAGAAGAAGTTGAGGGAAAAAATAAAGTAAAAGAAAGGAATTAGGAAAATTTATTCCAAGCCGAGTAAAGGGAGCTATTGTTCGCTAAAATACTCAAGACATCTCCATCTAAATCTAAACAACCGAAAGAAGTCAACCTGCTTCAAGTCAAGTGGAATAAAAAAAAATTCAAAGCAAATATTACTTCTTACGAAGTATCGATAAATCTTAACAATAATCAACCAGCATTGATAAACAAAAAATCACGATATTTCACTTAGTTAGTAAGAAATGTACGTAAATTTATGTCAAAAGAAAACTATTATTGGTAAATGTTAACTAAGTACACAATTCTACATTTTACTAAATTTTTTTAATAAATTATTATAAGAGAATTCCAAATTTTCCAAAATAAAATGTGGCTCAGACTCACATCATAGATTGGTTAGGGTTAAAAGCGACTTTTGAAAACAATTTTGATTAGAAATATGTATACATACATTAGTTGAGTGAATAGTAGCGATTCGAAGAAATTTTCCTAGTGACTAAAGGACTAAAAATAATTCGTAACATCCGAAAACTGATGTAGGCACTGAAGCGCTTTATGTAGAGATCTACCTTCAAGATATGTGAAAAACCGAAAGTTATACGAAAAGATCCCAAGCAATATGTAATTGACAGCGATTGGACGTCATACGTTTATATGCGCAAAAGGTTTTAATTAAAATAATAAATAAGGATAAATGTTAATTGCAAACTATTTTAGCATTTTAAATGCATTTCTTTAAGACAGGTTTCTATGGAACAGACTGTACTTATCTACATATATCATTGCACACAAATAACTAATCACTTCATTTGTAATCATTCTTTTAAGATTTTATTTGTTCGAATGGTTAATTTAATTAAGAAAAAAAGATAAATTTAAAATTTTAATTTCGTGGCTATATCCCTACCATCTACCAATATCGACTATATACTACTTGTTGATTATTTCGCACCTCACCAGACTTTTTAATTAATAATAGTGACATCTTATTTGTCATGCTATAATCACCCCCTAAAACATTTTTTTTTATTTAAAAAAGTGTAATTAAATTATTTATAAATACATATTGTAGGTAGGTCATTACTAATTAGTTAATTAAAAAAATTGAAGTTATTTTGCTTCAAAAAAAATTCGATATTTATGGCATTTAATTTTTTTTTTTTTATTTTGATAGGAAAAAAAAATCTGATAAAAATTTCATTACCCGTTATAAATGTCACCTTTTACATCGTCTAATGATTAAAATTATTGCTAAAGAGCGGAGTCGGTCACCGGAAGAGAAGCTTTTTCTGTGTTTTATTTAAGATTTAATTAGACAAGTCATTTCCTTTTCCCTTTACTATATTTATACAGTTACCAACCCTTGTTTACCAACAGAGATTGCAATCACAAACAAACACTAATAACATTTTTCTCGGGGCTTCATAAATCAGATGAATGAATAGAGGGCGGGCAAAGAGCTATTTGTAAAGGCTTAATGATAATGTTCATTTAATTTTCATTTGGGCAAAAGTTTTAAAGTAAAAAAAAAAAAAAAAATTTTAACAGAAAATGTGTATAATACTAAATTAAGTTTTGTAAATTTAAATAAAATGGAATGACAAGATGTTGTAATGATGACAGCTGACTCATCATGACCTATGTATATTAGTATTATTTATGTATTATATTAAGAAAATTACCATTTTCTTTATTGCTTTATCTTATTATTTGCTGTGTATTTGTAGTGTAGCTTATTATGTATGTAAATAGTTTTTTTTAACCTAAACATTATCAAACATCAAATTTATTTAGCATTAAAATATTAGTTCTCAATGCACACGAAACAAAACTAAAAAAGCGTCAATTAAAGCTTAAAAAAAGTCTCTATATCGCTGCCATTTTTAAAATACTTGACGGCACAATTTTTCACAATAAAAATCTAAAATGATGTCGTTCACAAAAAAAAAAAAAATGAAACACTCAAACACTCCATCAAAACTAAGGCCACTTAAAATGTGTTTTTGCTATTGGATATGGATGGATTGAAATTGTAAAGTGACATCGCACAAACAATCAAATCTTTTAGTCGTTTTGCTTCCACACCTACAACAAGTATGTACTGTACATATATGTATCATCTAAAATGTATATTTGTATAAGATATGAAGCTTTCAATATTTTCTAAAAATACTTTCGCCCAAATTTCGACATTCACTAAATTTCAAATTAAAATATGTGAAAATGTAATTGATCGCTCGTAAACACACTAACTATACGGATCCGCATTGCGTTTTATTCGAAACACAATGTCAAACCAATTTTTATTTAGTACATCTCAAGATCATTTTTGCTCTCAATGTTGTGGAATTGTTTAACTTTAACTTTAACACTCAGGTAGTTAAAGGAGAGTGAGAGAGGTTCGCTCAACCTTCTTTTTTAGTAATAATAGTTAGGTAGCAAATCATTCGTTCGGAAAAAAGAAATTCGGGAAAAACTCCATAACAAAACTAAATTTGAGTTTACGTTGAAGTTGAATTATTTTGAAAAGTTGAATAAAAAGTGAAAGAATTGTGTGGTAATGGGGTAAGAATTAAGAAATAATAATTGAAGTTAAATTTTTGAAACAATCTTTTGCGTACTTTATTATAATATTAAGATGTTATAAGATAATGTGAAACCATTTATTTACTGGTATGAAGCAGTATAAGGATATTTTGATACTGAAAGGATTACTGTTATATTATAGGATTAATAAGAATCTCATATACATACAAGGTGGTGCAAGAGCCATCACTCCGAAGGCAGTAACTTTGTTTCTTAATAAAAGTTCTGTGAGTTTGGTTTGTTGATGATTTATTTTTTCTGCGTTAACGCCGCCCCAAACAATTACTTTGAGAGGATGTAACGACTCTGCGTGCATTACAATCGAATTAGCAGTGCCCCATGGAAAATGGAAAATCATCCTCATCGCATTCTTCAGGAGTATAGCGGGCCATACTTTGTCAACGTGTTTACTTCACAAATGTTAAAGTTACGAAAGCATCTTCCGATAGGATGATGACTTTTGTGTTACCTTGTAGAAGGACTTAAAGATACAGAGACAGAGTTTTGTAATTATGTAAGTATTGACAAAATTTAGAAGCAGAATCGAACTTAAGTATGTATCTATGTATGCGAAAAAATAAAAAACTTCTCAACAACATAATATTAGAGATTTAGTCATGCGTTAGACACTAGAATGGCTATGAAAACGTTGCTTAATATGCTTCTGATGAAACCGACCATAAATAGCTCGTGATTAATGAATAGTGTAAATATGGACTCCCCTAGGACAATTCCTAGAAATTATCATTAAATACATTACTTAAAGCTTTATAAATTATATTATATTTATCGTTATAATTTTTTTTTTCAACTATAAAATAATGGTAGGATACCTATAGTATCTTCCATCGGCAATATATCCTATTAAAGCCATTTTACCTAAGTACACAGAGTCAAACAAATATGGCGGAGAGTGGGGGGGGGGGTATTCTTTTAATCCTCTTGCTGTGCCTGCTGAACGTATTAATTAAAAGTGTTTCAACGTAAACTCGTATTTAAATAATTAAACATATAGACTATAGAGGTGTATGTATGTACTTTACAATATATGTTTATATGTGTGGGTAATAGGGTATACGTATATGTACCTGTGTCTATTGTCTGCTGTCTAATATCATCCCAGAGACAAAGTCCCAGTAATAGGTATTGGGTTTTCATGAATATAAATTACATTATTACATAGAATTTTTTTCTTATTCAAATATATTTCGTATTTAAATTTTATACAGACTGACAGAAAACAAAATATTTCAATTTGGCTGCGAAATGAATTAAATTAGCACCCTATTACTTACATAAATCAAACCTTCTAATTTATTATATTTTCGCGAAACAAGCCAAAGCACAAGAAGACGAAAATTCGAAATTAAGTTTATGTGTATTAGATAATGCGATCATTTGCTGTGTTTATATGTATAAAATGTAAATATACACAAATACATTCAACTGTATATTGTGCCTACTCTTAATACCTATCGTATTATACATACATACATAAGTATATACACTGGGGATGATAAAATTGTTCAAATATTCGTAGAAAGAATATCAAATTCCAAGCATAAATTTATTTAAAATAATGAATTGGGAAAACTTTTGCGTTATCTGCCAAAGTAGATTTGCCCAGTTTTGCACCATTAATTATTCACCTAATTTATAAATTTAATTTGAGCCATTTATATTTTAATATAATATTAAATTGTCAACTTTATTCGTTTCCATTTTCAGTTCTAAGTTGTAACAAAATATTTATAATTCCATAAATGTTTAATCTATCTATGCATATAATTGAACTAGTAATAATAACAAATAAGACAACAAATTTTCAAAATTCAAAAATCTCAAAATTTGTATACAACATTTTTTTATTATTTAAGGAAATAATCTTAAGAATTTTTGAAAATTTACATGATTCGTGTGATGTAGAATGTACATTCTTTAGACAATGATTAATAATGATTGTTGCTCTGGGGGGAGGGGTCCTTTTTTTGGTTCATATTTTGTCAAATTAAAGTGGCCAAACATTATTCCAACGTCAAATTCATTTTTAGAAAGATTAATGTTCCAGTCCAGTCCTAATTTTTTTATTCCAATTACTTCACATTTTAACCATACGTCTTATCCTTACATCTTTCTTCTCAATAGCTTTAATGATTAAAAACAGTATTTATTAAACTTTCTTTCAATTCATGTCTTGTACATATGTATTCATTAATTTATCATCATTCATAATTATCCTTATCCCATTTGACATTCCATTCCATAAGGGAGCAAGGGCTAAATGATATAATATGTTACTCACTCGCATAAACCCACTCTCAATATTCCAATTAGTGGTCTATATCTCCCCTGATAAAAAATATACATAAATATTTGAATTAATAGAATTAATTTACGCATCTTATCTACAGATAACAACGAAACTGTTATTAGATTTTTTGCCAATCTAAAATATTTTAATAATTATAATCAATTAATTTAGAAATTCTCTAAAAAGATTGAGCATTACCCTAAAATATTGTCGTCACCACAATTAACTGATGGCATAACTGTAGTTAACCAATAAAAATCCTACTACATTTTTAGGCCGAATCCGAACTAATTGCTTCCAAGTCAAACACCGGCCCGACAAATAACTCCAATGCCTTCCATTCAAATGTTCGTCTCAAGACCGAAATTCGTACACGGATGATCTTTCACATATGGCATCTAGTCTTAACAGCAAATTTATTAATGCAGTCTTAACCCATTCCTATTGATTTATTCGCCAAAAGACCTTCATTCTAATTCTGTTGGTTTCTTTCGTTTGATAATGATGGAAGTGATCAATCGGTGATTGTGGAGACTTTTCTGTTGACTTACAAATGGCGAGAACATAATGGTGTCTTCACATTAATTATCGTCAATAACAATCATTGTAAACCAAACCAAATCCCATTACATTTACATTGTACAAGTACATTATGCAAATTAACAATTGTGTATTTATCCGATTACCTAATGCTGATTAAGCTAAACACAAAAAAAAGCTATTCCAAAATCGTGTGTTGTACAATATTTAAATCTACTACATACATACCTACTACAAATGTATATGAATAGGTACTGAGTACTGTCAACTAATTATGAATACTTGTACCCCAGATTGTATGGAAATTGTGGAAAATGCATAATTTCATAAATAGCGCAAATGAAATGGTTTGCCATAATGTGGTCAAAATGTCATAAATAAACTGAATGAACATACATATAGGTGGGTACCTAACAATCATTCTTCTTACGATCATAAAATTGACCAACATTTTCAATTTTACGGCCAAATTCACGTGACAATATAATTAAAAGTTTCATTGTTTTGATATGAAATAATTAACCAATAGATTGTAGTTTTTCCGGGACCACCCCTAGTTTGATAGCCATGTGATGAAATGTGAATTTTATTTTTGGCTATGGCAAAATATACCTAACTCTGGAATTTTTACTATAATCAACGTAATTCCCTTAATTTTTACAATATTTTAATAAATTTAATCTTATTTCAAGTAAAATTTTATTTTCAAGACAAGAAAGATGCTTTATTAAAAACTTATTAAAGTATTTCAAGAATTAATGGAGTTACGCTGATTATAGTAAGAATTCCAGAGATACTTTGCATAGACAAAAATTTAATCTACCCTTCGTCACTGTTTGATAGGTATTGTATACGCTATAGGCCTATAGGAAGGTATATAGATAATAGGGTGGATCAGAAAAATAAAGAATGAAACCGTTGAGTTTACTTTATGTGTGCCCTAATCGTGCAGCAATAAATTTGTAGCTGTTGATCATGCACAGGTCACAGGGTGCATTAGATAAGATGGCCATCTATACTTCTTTGGGAAGTATTATACTCCTCTTAAAGCTTTTACACTTCCCAAAATATCTATACTTCCCAAAATAAATTGCAAAATGGCAATATTTTTTATTGGCAACACTACAATCTAGTAATCTACTAATCTAGTACATATATTTATTACTATCGTCAAATGTCATTCTGTCTGCATTTATTTGTTATTTATATTCTGGCAGTTTGATTTTTGGTTACTTTAGTTAGGCAAGTAAATATTTTTAACTGTTCTTCCACAATTTTGTTTTTGCATTTGCACAATAATGTGGAGAAATAGAATTGACAGGGTGACCTCAGTAATTTTCTATAACAAGAATTTTATGTATATGAAAGCAAAGCGTTTTTGTTCCGCCCTGTGTTTAAAATTTGACATTTACGTTTATTTTCTCTCCACGATATATGTATAATGTAATTGTAAACAATCTTTTACCATTACCAATAAAAGAGAACTAAAATTATTGAACTCTCATTAAATTCTCCCTCATGCAGCGTCGTTTTATTATGATTATTGAATAATGAAGTACAATTGAGATATAAACGACGAAAGACGAAAAAAATAAATGGTCACTTTAGTATTAGGGCCATTTTTTCCATTTTTAGTTAGTTAGGTGGAACATTATGACAGGGGCATGGTGTGGAAAATTTTGATAAATAAAAATTTTACTCGCATGATGAGAGCTTTTTAAATAGTCCTAATGAGCTATGTATATAGCTTTGATAAATTTAATTAAACGTTCGTTCCTTTTTTCTCCTTTTTTTTTTGAATATGATATGATATTAAAATATCCTCCACACGAAAAATCAACAAATTGTAGAGACATATTTTTGTACTTTTGTAGAGCTTTTCATCAGATTTTCATATTACATGGATAAATCAATTTATTCATTATGCAGAAGTCACTTCTCGGAGTTTCCACATCAAAAACATTGTTTACATTTTGCAAAATTGATTTGTACCTAATCGGGAAAATTTCATATAATTGATTTAATTCTAATCATCAACCATAAACAAATTTAATATTCGTAATACACCCCACTGTTTTCGTTTCAACCAAAATGAATTTAACTAGCTCCCATGCTTGCTTTTTCCCGTTTTTTTTTTTTTGCTCTCTTTTCTAAGTTCAGTCAATATCGAAAACGCTTAAACAACATAAAAACACACAGAGAAAAACGCAAATTCAAAGCAATTGAATTGTAAATAAATTTCTCCCTTTTTCCCTATATTTACACACCATCTATTGGATTGCAGAATAAAAAAAAAAAAAAAAAAAAAAAAAAATTTAAAAATTGTTTTTATTAAACCACGGCATTTTCAAAAAAAATAACACACAGTGCCCAATTAAATTCGAATTAATTTCTCGTTGTTCCATTTACTGAAAAATTTCTATTTTCAATTTGCATATAGAGAAATGAGAAAATTCTGGGTATCTTCAATATGCCAATAGCATTCAATTTCGGTATTACATTTATATATGAAAATCAATCTTCATGGGTGTCTATTGTTTTTTTACCCATCTAACAAGACGATTCGATACATGTATAGTACATATGTACAACAATGTACATACTGTAGTCTAATAATAATAATTGATATTATAAATAACGTATGTATACATAGTATATGTACAATTGTATATAGTCACTTCGAAAATTCATATACATATGTACTGTACATAAGTAATTTTAAAAAAAAGCTTGTAAAATGTTTCGCAGAATTTTAATTGAAACTGAACCAGTTTTTTTTTTCAATTTTTATTTTATAATTCAAGAAACTATTGTATGTGTGTGTATGGCACGGGGGAATGGAGTTCTTTTGATATTTAAATTCTTTTGTCGCTAAAATTCAATTACTTTGTAAAACTGACATTTAATTTTATAGACGAAAAAACCTTTTGCAAATAAAAGATTAATAAATTAAGGAAGCAGAGGAATGCTAACTGGAAAATTATTTCTGAACGATTTTTGACATCGTTTTTTGTTTTTGTTTTTCCTTTTTTGTTTGTTGTTCTTTTATATCTTCCATCAGTTTTAATTATATGCAAAAGTCAAATTATGTACATATATTTACGAAAAAGCTTAATTATTTGACATTTTTCCGAGTTATGATTACTCGGGAGTAAATGCAGGAATTACTCATGATTAAAACAATTTTGGTGAGAATTTTGGTATTTATGTTGTATTTGATTCATCATTCTGATATAGTACAGCATAACACCGGAAAATTTTGGCAATGTGAAGGGTGTAGGAGTAGGTACTTGGTGCAGAAATTGCTGTTGTAAATTACAATATTTAATTTAAAAAAAAAAAAACTTACTCTATTATTTAGTTTTTGTGGGGGGTTTTTTCAAGTAAATTTTAATATCAAAACTGCGCCATTGTGATTCAACGAATATCTAATCCAATGGTGAATGGTGGGGTCCCATTTTTTTACCTATTTTTCTGTTAGTAAAAATAGAACAAGACCTTGCATAGGATGTACGATATTTAGTATATTGTTAACTAATAAGCAAATGCCACACCAAAGAGGTAATTAAGTTACAGAATTTGATGCCTCTTTCTAATAAATATCCGTTCCTTTAATACCAGCAGACTTAAATTTAAGGCTATTATACAGGAGAACATTGTGAAATAATCGCCCATTTTGAAGTTCACTGTTGGAAACAAATAATAACGGATTTGATATGTACTACATAGCTACACACTGGGAAAGGGTAATGAACCCATAACGTGTGTGAATCTTGAATCTATGGTATGTTAATGTTTTTTATCCTACATACATATATATATTTCTGGCAGATAACTACTTAGGTATATTTATATAAAACAAATTGCCACTGAAAAATATAATAAATAATTTCAAATAACCGTTTCGCTGTTATTTTTGTCTCCAATATTTGCTTCCGTTTTAAAATGTCTTCCACACAAACTTAATTAAACTGGGTGAAAAGAATTTACTCAACTTTACAACAACAACATCTTCAATGATAATATAACGGCAATTCAATTAATTACAGTGAACATCATTTTCACAATTTTCCAAATTAACTTCATAAATTAGATTCATTTAGTCATTATTCAGCGTGAATGTTTTTCCTTCACAAGAACAAAACTCCAAATTTTCTCTCGCAGTTCACTTTTAGTTTTCATAAATATATATATTATACATATATATATATATATATATATATGTATGTATATATATATATATATGTATGTATATACATAGATAATGGTGGCATGGGCATCAGATTGTCGCCATATTCTAATATAATGCCGTAAAACAACGCCCATTCAATCATTCCCATTCGTGTTACAATAAAGTTATTCTCATAAAAAAAAATAAACTTCAGAAGGATAATCGGAAAAACAAATACAGTATACTGGGGTTTGGTCTAACACTATCTTTTATCCACAATTTTCACAGCAGCTCAACTAATGGCACTAGCTGCTGTGGCATGACAACAGATTGTAACAATGAACGTTTTATATACAATAACGTTCAACGCTGGGTATAGTAGGTACACAGTTTCTGTCTGTATATCTATCTGGCTGTATCTACTATAATGTAGGAAGGAGAGAGATACCCGGTATTTTGTGTTAGTTGCATTTAATCTAAGCAATTACTATATTGTAATCAGAAATGACAATGCTGGGATTATGCCAAATATCTTTAATCCGTGTGTCGTTTTATGTATAATACTACCTAATTTCAATGAACCGTATTTGCTTTATAATTTAATTAACCTTGTTTGTGTAATTATTGTTGTAGTTTGCAGATTAAGAAATTTGTCAAGATGTGAACTCAAAAAGCTTATTAATTAAGAGTTAAATTTCACTTTAGAAATTAAATAGAGAGTAAATCTCTAATATAAGATCTTAGAAAATAATCAAATCATTATTATGAGACACTTCGACTATTTTAAGATGAAAACAGTTTTCTTAAATGTCACGACAACTAAAAGCTATTAATTAATTATTCCTTTATAATTAGAGGTATCGGATTTCATTTAAAAATTATACAAAATAGGATTTCTTTATTTTTTCTATTTCATAAAACTGCTCTTAGGATTGTACGACAGAATTTGTATAGGTATCTATATTAAAAAAATATATTGTACAAATGATCTCTTTTAGTTGAATAAATTTTTATTTTTGACCAGAACCAAAATGTTAACTGTGATTAATTTTAAAATAAAATAAAGACTTAAAAATATCAACATCTCATCGAAATGTTTAATGTGCTCAATTAATTTAAATGAATAAACTAATAATAAATTATCAGTTAGACCAAAAGATTTCTGTTTACTAAAATAATCAGCATAGTTTAATAATCAAAAATCAAACTCTTGACAATTGGATTATGTTTAGAAATGTTTTGGTTATGATAATAAAACAAGATAATTGAATATTCAATGGCACTTTGATATCAGAATTGGATTTCATTAAAACTTTATTATAAAGTTGAAAACCAAACATTTTACACACCGGCTGGCTTCTTGAATCTACATACATTCCGTAACTGCTATAGGTATATATGTATGTGTACATACATAAATGATTGTAGTATTATGTACACGTAGGTAAGTATAGGTATGTATGTATAATACTTATACATATGTAGGTATAGTATTATTTTATGCATATATGTATGTAGCCACTATTAAAGGCCCGATGCTCAAAATATCTATGATAAGAACGTACGAGAATATAATTCAGGAAATTGTATCCAAAGTTACGATAGCAAAGGAAATATACTTTCTTTGAATATATGTACATGGCATTATGTGAGTGAAGTATGTAGTTCCTCTCTAGTTCCTATATATGTAGACTTCAAAATATTAGCTTAATGTAATATGGTAAATATTTGAGAGGTCAAAGTTATATATAGTCGGGGTGCTTTGGTTGCAATAAGCTTTACAACAAAATTATGTTTAAACTGAGAATATTTTGTTATTTTTGTTAACATAATAAATTTCTGTATAACAAGTTGGTTCTTTTATGATCTTGGGTTTATTATATGCTTCAACTCTATATACATAAAATATGAAACACAACCAAAACGCATTAAATTTTGCTCATGGTACTATTCAAGATATTAGGTCGACCTCAAAACTGTTGTTTTAAATTTGTCTTGAACTTGATATAACCATATCTAGTCATAACTATAAGATACATAAATGTGTTTTTTTTTTAATTTACCATCTGTAAGGCAACCCGTTTTGGACTGGAATCTGTAAACTTCATCTTCGCCCCAAAACGCCAAAGCTTAAAAATAAAAACTCAATAAAATAGTTTTTCAATAATTTTAGCAATTATGCTGAATACAAAATAATGACCGGCAACGACCTCCTTAAGATAGTAGCATCGTATTCTTTTACAGGTAACTCTAGTATAACGTGGAGGTTAGGTTCCACAAAAATACCGAGTTATACAAATCACGACGAGACAAGGGTTAGGGTTATGTTCCGAATCAAATAAAAATCCAAATCAATTATAAAAAAAAACTCAGAAAATTTAAAAAAAAAATTCAACTGTCAAATTTCAGTTGAATTTGAATGGTTTTCAATAAGCTTTCAGTTAAATGGTTTTTAACTAATTTCGACTAATTCTTAACGCAGCACATGAAAACTTCGTATGTATTCTATTTTAAAGAATATTTTTAGTGAAAAAAACAATATTTGGAAATTTCAAGACCGCGTTATACGAAACTGCAATCGCGGCACGTCCGCAATTTCAAAACCGCGTTATAGAAGTTCCCCATTATACTAGGGTTACCTTTACCTGTATATGTTTCCACACATAAAAATGTACGTAATATTTACTCACTAACACTATGATGCATATACAATGTATATATGCATATACATATTTAGAGTAAAAACAATCTGAACAATTCGAGTGACTATAGTCGTATAGTCAATCAAAATGATATAGAGCTTTTTTATTTAAATGATTTACCAAGAGCTTACCAACATTTCAACTTGAGATGGATAATTTTCTTTCAATATGGCGTAACTAAAGAAATCGCTACTACAATATAAATGGCGTATACATATTTTCGTATCGAATTCTCCTCTCTCCCCCTTTCGCTATAATTTTGAGAAAAGCAACATTTTCTTCTACAAAAGGTGATGACCGACATGATGTTAATTTAAATATCTAAATTTATATTCCGAAACAAACAAATGTGCGTGTGTATCTAACATATCTGTTATTAAGTTGTCCAAAATTTTAATTACATTTATATCTCAAGAGATATTATTTTGGTCCATTAAAATGTCCCAAAAGGTCTTCCGACATAATGTTATTTAGATTTACTATAGAATTGATTATGCACAAGTGCCGTAATATATTATGAATGTATGTACTTCAGAACTAAATGACTATAGGGATTTGAAAGGGTTTCTGTTTTCTTATAAATGCAAAGTTGTGACGATATTATTTTATAGAATGCAATTTTAATTAAACGAAAATAATTAGGTCATGACACAAATTGATATTTATGATTATCTCAATTTTATTCATGCCTATCTAATTTGTATTTTTGTTTATGATAAAACCAGTCCAATTAGAAATCGTTTGGAACAGAAATTTTACAAGATATAAAATTGTGGGAGTAATTTAAATGAACTAACATTGTAAACGTTTAAGTCGAGTTCAATTTTAAATTTCTAACAAATTATGAGCAGTAAGAAAAAAAAACATTTTTTCCAAAAAGAAAACAAAAATCGTAGAAGTGAAAATGTACTTAACGTAATTTGGAGTTATTTGATCGAGTTTAATTGTTCTTATTTTTTAACTGATAACCTAATGTACGTAAACGATGTCTTTCTCAACTCATATACATAGATTCAGTTATTTCTAAGGCATACTCTTTTCTTGGTTTTATGAAGAGAACATGCGCTGAATTTTATGATCCTTATACTATTATTAGATCTACTCTAGAATATGCATCTGCCGTTTAGAATCCAGGCTACGCAGTGCATGTAACACGAATTGAATCTATCCAAAAAAAACTTATGCTACATGCTCTTCGGAAACTTTAATGTAGACGTGGTGCTTTTCTTCTTCCTTCAGACGAAGATCATTGTAGCCTAATCGATCTAGAACCGTTGTCCGTTAGAAGGAAAAATGCTTCGGTTTTTTTATTTTTTTTTGTGTTTTATTTGTTAACGGGTCACATTGATCCTCCGAATCTGTTGTCTCAGTACAATTTAAATGTTTTACCTAGATCTTTCCGGCATTGTGAAACCCTTAACGTTACACATCACCGCACAAATTATGGTAGTTTTGGTCCAGTAGGTAATATGTCTGTTTTTTTCAACGAATTCTCTGTGTTTTTCGACTATAATATTTCACGTGATAGATCTTGCCTTGAATAATTGATTATGTTTTTAATTATTCTGACATATTAGGTCTTTATTCAGTTAATGCGGCGTATAGCCTGTTACAAATAAATTTAGGTTCGGAATAAATTTAAGGTTAAAGTTATAGTAAAGGTTAACTTTACGTAAGCGTAATATATTTCTGTACATAAAAACCTTCGCATGATTTTGTTGCAAGTTTTGAACAAAGTTCAAAGAATTTATCTGGAATTGGCATCTAGGTCTTTCTACTTGACCTTAGAAGGCAATTTGGTGACACACCAAAATTTACTGAACAGATTGAAGGTTAATAGTCTTAACTGTTATGAAGTTCAGTTTGTACATTAGATATTATTAGCATATTGGAGAGTTTTAAACAGTTTCCTTCAACCTAGTTAGTATTTAGTAAATATCTGAAACTATAATCGGTAACTCTAAACATTTTTTATGATACTTTTATGCGATTTAATGAAAAGATTTGTTGTCTTTTCGATAGATAGACTAATCGTTAAAAATGGTTTAAAATGTATTTCAAAGTTCTAAAAACTAAAAAAAAACACTATATCTTTATGACATATTTCTATATAATTAGCATTATATTCGCTATTTAAGATTTATTATTTACAACTTTATTAGCGATAAATAAAAACAAAAACACATTAGAAACTTTTTGCTAAAAGAATAAACAATTTTGCAATAAAAAGAAACCTTATCTGTTATTAAACTTTCCTAATGACTCAACAAGCTTTTTCTTCCAAGATTAATTACAAAACTTTGATGGAAAAAAAGTATATTATATAAAAGATGCTATCCAAAAAGATGGCCCAAACGCGTATGTATGTATATATTCGACTTTTTTTTGTTGGTCCTTGAATGAACTACATACATACATACATACATACGTACATTCATTTTTTTTTCGATTCCTATCAAGAATATTTCCTGATCTTTTCATTCATGTCTTATATGGTTCTTGTGTTAACATGACAAAAAAGCGACAACAGAATGAAAAGTTCTGCAAAAAACTTTTCTGGGATTTGGCGTCAAAACGATTCAGTGTAGATTAAAATTTGTCAAATTGAATTGAATTCAATGAAGTTTTGTAATCTTTTAGATTTTCTCGTTATGAAATAGCATTCATATA